>PVIR01028268.1:0-22267 GCA_004026965.1 Petromus typicus | reverse complement strand
GTTGACCAGAGGGAGATTTTCCTGGCCCAGCTTCTTTTTTTTTTTGAGACAGGGTGTCACTTTGTAGTTCAGGCTGGCCCTGAGTTCAACCTCAAACTCACAGCAATCCTCCTGCCTCTGCCTCCCGAGTGCTGGGATTACAGGCGTGAGCCACCATGCCCGGCACTGTGGCCTATGGTACTAGTTGATGCTGGGCGTGTGTCTCCACACTCAGTATTGTATGTGGTTACCGGGGAATCGAACCTGGGCCCTTGCACCTGCAAGACAGGCGCTAGAACCACTGAGCTAACTCCCCGGCCCATGGCCCAGCTTCTGATCTCATCTGCAGAGCCCAGAGGCTGGTAAGGTGCTCAAGGGCCTTTTAGACCTCACACCCCTTCCCGGCCAAGTGGTACCAGTGTCTTGCTCATCACTTTGCTTATCTGAGAAGCTCCTCTTGGGCACTCTAGTTTACCATAAGCAGCCTTCTTATCCCTATTTCCCTTTAAAAATATAATTTAGTTTTTATTTGATTTATGGACTTGGTCCTAGTCACTGAACTTCATTCGGCTTGGACGGCTTATTGATTTTCAATAATGGCGGAGCAGAAGAATAAAGAGATGACAGCAGCACTTGGCTGCAGACCCAGGGCCAGCCAAGGGAGGCAGGCATTAATCACTTGGAGGTGATCACTCAGGCTGTCTCCAGCAGGGCAGTGACACTGAGGGCTCCACCAACCTGGGACAGCTTAGCCAGCCCCCAGTGACTGTCTGCCTCTGATAACAAGACCTCATCCAGCTGGGCTCCAATCCCAACATCACCTGAGAAGGTCACTGGCCAATCTAGCCTCTGCCTATGTAGAGATGGTGGCCTGAGAATGCGTGAGAAACCTGGAAAGAGGGCGCTCCATTCGGCTGGACACGGAAGAGGAGGTGATTACGCACAGAGGCCAACACTGAGTAAGTGAAGGCACAGATGCACTGTTGAGGAGAGATGAGGGGTTGCAGCTACGCTGGCTGCCTACCTGGGCTTCCACTCACCTTCTCTTGACTACCTGCAGCTGCTGAAGCAGCTATGGCCACTTCCCTAAAGAACTGCTTCAAGCTTTCCTGGGCTACTGAACCTTTGTATGTGCCGTTCCACAGACAGTGCTCCAACCCTCTCTCCCCTGGCCAATTCCTGCTTCCCCTTGAGGTCTTAGCTTAGTTTGCAGCCTCATACGGGAAGTTCTCCCTGCTTCCTGTCCTCTTACAGATCCTTTTGCTGACCCTGTCAGGACTTTCCTCACGGTGTACTGCAACAGTCACATCCACAATGAAGCCAGTCTCTGTGATGGTGATAACAATGGTCTGTTGTCCTCACTGTGTGGGACACTGACTCCCCAGCTCTGAGGGAGGAAGAGCCTCATCTCTCTGTTCATTTGGTATCTGGTACAGGAGATACTCATCCAATGTTTGCTGAATGAATGTAAGATAACTGGAAAAAATGATATTCTAAGTTATTCAGTGATTTAAAATATATATATATATATATATATATATATATATATATATATATAGTGAATGAATTGATGTTGAAATTTATTACCATCTTTTTTTAACCCCTTTGACAACTCTCTGAGTATTATGTAGTAAAACACTCAGAGAAATGAGGTGATCAGCCCAGGGTCACATAGCCTGAGTCTCCTAACTCCTAAATCCTGTCTGCATCCTCCTCACTGGACAAATGGCCAGCTCCTTCTCTCCTCAGCACCCCACTGTTTTCTCTCCTGTATGATGAAAGGGGTGAGCCAAGCCAGTGGTTCTTAACCTCTGAGAATTGATTAAAGCTACGAACTGTAGCCCCAGGGAAATGCATACATGCACAGAAAAATTTACACATAAGTTCACAGGTTCACGGACCCCTGTAAAACCCAGCTACAGCCTCAGGCTGTGAGGCCCTGAGCTCACCCATCACGGGCCTTGGCACTCCGAGGTCTCCGTATGGTTTATGATTCACTACTGACATCAGTTTTATGAAGTGGCAACATTTTCTCCCTCGTTTTTCAAAGTCTCACCCTCACCTCTTCTCCCCAGCCCAGCTGGCACGAGTTCCTCCTGCTGTGAGACCCCATTAGCCCCAAGGCCCCAAGGCCCTGCCAGACTGTGGACTGTCACACCAAGTCCTGGTCCTGATTTATTCTCTGCAGTGTCTCTCTGGATGAGAAGTTGTGCATAACAGCAGGACTCGGTCCCAATGGAAGAAACAGCCAAGTTAAATCCCTAACAAATAGAATCACGGCAGCTTGGTAACTCCCATACTTCATGAAAAATGTGATTTCCTTGCTGCAGCAAATGTGGAAGGAGGGAGATGTAAAGATGCTCCCACATTGGCCTGTGGAAGAAACCGTAACAATATAAATCAGTGAGATAGAGAGCATTCTTCCCCATCCGTTATCTGAGCAGGCCAGAGCTAATGGGTTTGTTTATTAAACCCTGTCACCAGCCACCTCCCCCTCCAGGATAGCTTTGCAGAAAAGCACCAAGAACATTTAAGCCAAGACAACTTTCAGCTCCTGAAAATTATGCTACTTCTCCCAAATTCAGGATCTTGAACACTAGGCTGGGAATTTTACCCTAAAGGGGTGAGTCTTACCTAGGGGGACCTCAGGACAGACTCAAAGGGGAGGTGTTGGTGAGGGTGACATGACAGGGTCTCATATTAGAATAGTCAGTCTGGCTCTGGGGAAGGATTCATCAGAGGGCCCAAGCAATGAGGGCTGCACAGTGGGGCGGCAGCATAGCCACCAATACTATATCAAGAAATTGTGCCTGGAAGACAGTAGGTAGAGTTTCTTGGGCACACTCTTTAAAAGAAGCTTCTAAGCCACCAGGGCTTCCCTCATCCCTGCGTCTTCTTTTTTTCTGTCTAGGACACAGGTGAGATGGCTGGCCCTGCAGCTGCCTTCATTCAACACAAGGGGAAAGCCAAGAGCACTACGGAGATCTCAGCCTGATAGACTTAGCTTAGTAGAGTCTGTGGCAGACAATGCCTTCTTCTAGACTCATTATACAAGAAAAATCCCTGCAGGACATCTGGTGGAACAGTTCTGTGGGCAGAGAGATGGGAAGGTCTGGAGCTGTGGAGTCACCAGTACAAATGTGGGGTGACTGAGCTGACTCGACAGTGAATAGATGATTGATTGATTGATACGGATACACAGGTAATGGAGATAAATAGGTGACAGATGAATGATAGGGGATGGATGGATGGATGCACAAATGAAAAAGCTGGTCCTGAGAATCCCAACCTTCAAGGAGCAGGCTAAGGAAAAAACACCTGCAGAGGGGAAGCAGCCAGAGAGAGAAGTGACGCCTGCAGACCATGGAAACTCCCAAAGGAGAACTGGGAAGTGTTGACTGTCAGTAGTACACATGACAGTGGCATCACTGAGAAAAGGCCTTCACAGTAATCCGGATGAGGGCGGAACACAGAGCCCTGAAATATCAGGGTTGGTGTGCCGAGGGTCTTACTGTGTCCCCCAGGCTTCACTGCATGACCATTGGCTTCTCTGGTCCCAGCCCATGCTTGGGTTGCTGGTTGATCTTGTATTTTAGCCTTTCTTGCTCAAAGAACATATGGCTGGGCATTCAACACAGGTCTGCCCGGGGCTCTGTGAAGCCTCAGACAACTCACTGAAGTCAAAGACAGAACAGAACTGAAGCTTGGGCCTCTGAGTCAAAATCCCTCTGACCTCAAAACACAAGTGTGGAACATTTCCTAGGTCTGGCTTTTAACAAATTCATTGGAGGTTGGCATGCTGCCGACATTTTGCTGGCTTGGGGAGGGGGATCCAAGTTTTTTTATTGTTTTGCAGATCAGGTACTCCATCATATAAAGAAACAGATCTTTTCAGGAGGTAAAACATCTGGAATTACATAGCATGAAAAGAGATCAACAGGCCAGGTTACACGCTTAACATGGCTCTCTGGGTATTAATGATGCTCAAAGATTTGAACTGTACAGCAAATCTGTTTGTCGCTTCTCTGACTTTGAATGCTTCCCCAGGGAGAAGCTGCTAGTTTTTTTCTGTCTTGTTTAACCCACTAGGATTCCTGAAGATGGATGAGTCTTCTGGAGCCTGAACAAATTCTCCAGGAAGGCTCCAGACCTCAGATTCCAAGTCACAAATACAAGCATCTAAAAATAGAGATCGCTTGGCAGGGACAGAGTCCTGGCCTACCCAACCCCATCATCAGGGTAGCCATTTTCTGGATATCAGGCATGTGATTCTCTGGAAAGAATAGCCCAGATTGCAGAGTATTGGGGTCAAAAAAAGAGCAAAACTGCTTAAGGGACAGAAAGCACTTCAGACTCTGGAAGTTCAGCAGGCATTGGTCAGAAATTCCCAAGGGCGAGTGTACCAGTCATGGAGTCAGGAAGCCCCAGCTTCAGTTCCAGTGGTCTGGGTGCTCTTAGTAAGTCTGTTCCCCTTCCTGGGCATCAATATTACATCTATTAAAGATGGCTGATAAATTCCAAAGCTCTAGCTGCTTCCAGAGTTGCTGGGTGGTCAGAGTGCAAGGCTGGGGGAGGAGGCAGTGAGCAACAGTCCTTGTGTGTGGAAGAACTCAATCCTCTGGAGACCTCTGTGGGCATACAAGTGGCTCTTCCACAGACACACATGGTAATCTCTGCAAAGGACCCTTCCCTAAGATCCACGTAAGCAAGTACACAGCTAGATGTACTGGGTCGCTCCTTCGTCCCTGCAGCTCCAGTGTGAACCAGCCTTCTCCTGGCCTGCTCACATCTACCTTTCGTCTGCCACGAGGGCAACGGCAGATGGTCTGGGCTTGATGTGATTAAATACACTGAAATTAGACGAGTCTGTTGGCAGGCTTGTGTCTAGCCTTACAAAAATTGGCTGAGTCTTTAGTCTCTCAGTCAATTAGTCTCCAGTATTTGGTATGTAGGAAGGATACAAATCAAGCCAATGGTTGTCCCCCCTACACAAAATGTTAGGAAACATTTGTGCTCCCTGACAATTCTGTACTATGTATGTGAGTGTGCATACGTCTGTGTGTGTGTACATGAACATTACATATCTATACTTTGCATAATTCATGTATTTGTACATGCTTTGTAGGTGTGCTGTACACAGATATACATCAGTGTGTACTGTATCCATGAGTCTCTGTGCTTGTGTGTACCCATGCATATGCAGATGTAGCTAGTGTACATAGGGTACAAACTCACCCTCTCTTGCAGAGAGGAGGTTGTTAGCGGCCCAGGGCCAGAGGGTGATTTAATCAGCCCTGAGCTTCCTTGTCCCACATGCTGAGCTATGGGAATGGCAAAGCTAACCCAAACCTGAAAGACAGATGAGTTCATTTCCAGGCTTTGCTGTGAATCCGTGGCTCTTGGAAAGGCTAATGGCTCAGAGGGGCAGCATTTGCATCTGGCAGAATCAGAGCAGCTGCAGGATCAGGGGCCAAGGGATGATTTAGGATAGCTATTTGGGAACATCTACCATTTTCCAATAATGCTTGAAGAATTGGCTCCCTGAAAAGAGAAATTCCAAGGGGTCCTGCCGGGTGATGGGGGAAGGTGGAGGGAAAGCAGGTTCTCCTGTGTGAGGTGCGCAGCCATAGGCTTCAGCAGGCAGCCTGATGCTCCGGCCACCTGGAGCAGGCTGGCTCCATCGATCGATGGATATGCTGCTGCCCTCTCCCTGCGCTGATCTGTGCACGTGGACATCTCCTGCACCTCCCCCGGGTCACCCCCAACATCTATCTGATGAAATTAGTATTTGAAATACAATAAAGTGATTAGTTCACTTGACTGTGACAAACATATTTAATCTTGGCCGATCGATAGTGTCAGAAAACCAGTGCCATTAGTTAAATTATCCTCTGGTAAGGAAAGCAAACAGCCTAATTGAAGAAGGCAAACTCTCCAGGTTTCTGTTTCAGCCCAGACACATTCTCTCTTGTGACTTGGGGGGTCTCTGACTTGAACATCAGCCGTAACACACTTTTTGTTCAGTCATCACTCTCTAGATCCTTCTTGAGTCTCAGTTTCCCCATCTGTCAGTACAGTGCAGAGATTAAGATTAAGATTAAGAGGAGAGATTCTGGTGCCCAAATGTTCTTACCTGTACTCATTAGCTGCCTGTGTGCAAGTGATGCAGCTCTGAGCTCACATCAAAGCTGAGTGTGTGGAAGCTGCTAGACGCTGCGGGGTAGGAAAGCTGGGTCATCTCAGTGACACAGGGAAGGCGTCTCTGATCTATTCACACTCAGCAGAGTCAGGGAGCAGGGTGTGCAACACTGGGAACTGCACTTTCTGGCTGGGATATGAAATCAGTCCCGTCCTTTCGCTCTATAGCACCTCAAAGGTGTGTTACGCACAATGGGTCTCTTGGTGGCAGAAGAGTGTCCCGTCCTCCTTCCCTCACTCACAAACAGCATCTGCACTGTGTCTGTGCTGAGACAGAGGATGGGCCAGTCCTAGCTTTGCCTCCCGAGGACTCACAGACTCACGAACACCAGCTCTAATAGGATGGTATGTTAGTTTCCTATATATTAGTTTCCTAATATATGGTTGCTGTAACAACCACAAATGAGATGAGTGAAACCAACACAAATGGAGTATCTTATGGTGCTACAGGTCAGAATTCCACAGTACCAAATTAAGGTGTTAACAAGTTGGAGGCCCTTCCTGGAGACTACAGAGAAAAATTCATTTCTTTGCCTTTCCATCTTCTAGAGCTGCCAACAACCCTGCTCACTGCCTTGCCTCATCCTACCTCTGCTTCCATCACACATGCCCTTCCCTACCTCTCACACTCTGTCACTCCAAGGACCTTTGTGAGTACAGTGGTACCTTCATACTCATCGCTAATGAGTTTGGGGGAGTAAGTAATGAAAGCCAAAAATGACAAGTACCAAACAAACTGTTTGCATGGAAAGGGTAGCAAGTCATGAGGCAGTCAACACCTCAAGTTCTAGCTTGTGTGAGGAGTACCAAACAACAAGTATAGGGACAACATTTTCTTATCAAAATACATTCAGTACCAAATCCATGGAGGTTGATGCATTTGTGTACCAGCCTGTAACTACAAGTGGGGAATGATTTCCCCATCACAATATCCTTAACTTAGCCAAGTCTACACAGTCCCTTTTGAAATGTGTTATGTTTTAGATGTGATTGGTCCCCTGAGGGTTCGTGTGTTGGAACCTTAGTTCCCAGTGTGGCCACATGAAGAGATGACAGGTCCTTTATGTGGTGAGCCTTGTAGGAAGTCATTACATCATCTGGGCCAAACACACTTGGAAAAGATTAAGGTGGTTTTCATGGGACCCTGTTAGTTCTAGAGAGAAGGGTAAATGGCTGATGTCTGTCTTGTTTCCTGTCACACCGTGTAAATCTTTCCCTCCTACATGTGCCCACACCATTGTGATGTCATCTGTCAGGGGTACTTACCAGAGCCAAGTTGATGCCTATGTCATGTCCTTGAACCTCCAAATCTGTGAGCTAATAAATTTCTCTCCTTATACTTTACCCAACAACCTTAAGTGTTTTCATATAACAACAGAATACAGACAGAGGTGTCATGTAAGGTAGCATGTTTACAGGTTTCAAGTACTGAGACATAGACATTTTAGGAGGATGGTATTATTCTATTTACTCTAGACACAATAGTCTCAAAGCTGGAATAAAGAGAATAGGAAGTAACTTTTCCTGGAAAGGTTTGGAGGAGCCATCAAAGGTAGTTCTTGAAGCTAAAGTAGGATTTGGTCTTGTAGCAAAAGGAAAAGACCATTCCAGTCAATAAAAACAATAGGAGCAAAGGCCTGAAGATGCCAGCTGGCAGAGCATATTTGGAAAGCACCATGGTTGGACATAAGCACTAAAGAAAGAAGCAAACACTAGGATGTGGGGGCCCTTGTGTGCCATGCTTGGGTTGGGGAAACCTAGAAGAATTCTGAACAAGAAGCAGTCAGATCAGATTTGAATTTCATGAAGATTATTCTGAGTAAATGGTAAGGGACAGATAAGAAGAAATAAATCAAGGTCACAAGCAATAAGGCTGCGATGGGGCAGAGGATTTAGCTCAGCGGTTCCTGTCTGCCTGGCAAGTACAAGGTCCTGGGTTCGATCCCAGGAACCACATATAACAATACTGAATGTGGTGGCTCACACCTGTAATCCCAGCACTCAGGAGACAGAGGCAGGAGGATTGCTGTGAGTTCGAGGCTAGCCTGGGCTACATAGTGAGTTCAGGGCCAGCCTGGACCACAAAGACCCTGTCTCAAAAAACTAAAAAAAAAAAAGGCCACTATTGAGGGCCTGATCAGACATCTGAACTAAGGCATCAGCAGGGACAATTATTGGAGGCAGAATGAAAAGTATGTGACTGAGTATAAGTGTGAAGGACAGAAGGCTGAGACAAGGCCTCTGCCCAGGATTCCGGCTTGCGTGACTGGGTGGAAAGCAGAATCTGAGCCGTTAACTTGGATGAATCCTTCACCCCATCAAGTCCTTATTTCACAGTGGCCACAGTCTCTGGGGTGTCACATGTATACATGCGTGCATATTCTTGTGCTTGAGTATTGCTATTTCCCCACTGTACACACACACACACACACACACACACACACACACACACACACATACCCCAGACATGACTGATACCACCGCTAGAGAGCAGAATGCTTCTGCCCCTGGAGCAGAAAGCTTGGTCCAGGGTCGTTTCCATGCCCTACTGCCTGGGCCCCATGTGCTTTGTGGGAACCATGGTTCATGCTCTCCAGGATGGTCTGATGTTGGGGAAATCCCACTGGTTCCCAATATTCCTCAGGTCAAGCCAATAAAACGCTGGTCCGAAGACAATTTCCAATGAATGAGATGTGTTGGATGTGAGGTGCTATCTGAAGAGAGGGATTCACAGCACAGATTTCCCAAGGGGACTCCACAGTGAGAAGGCCGGGGCCACTGAGCCCAGCACAGCCCCGCGGGAGAGGACTGGCTGGCTCTCACCGGGAAGGGACCCCAGAAGTCCCTGACCCTGAGCCTGCCCTTCAGCCTTCTCCACTCAACAGAAACAGACTCCCGCGGTGGGCAAGCCACAAGCTTTGGGGTGCAGCCATGGTTTCCGAGTCCTTGCTCTACCACTACGCGGCAAGCTCTCTGTGGCTGCCATCTACCCTGCCCTCTTTGCAGAATTCAGGGGAACATTAGCCTTTGCTTGGTTGCTCAGGAGTCTCCTGGACCTCCCTCACCCTTGAATTTCCTCCCATGTAGGATGTGTGTGGGAGGAGGAAGAGCAATTAACACCTCTCCACTCCCTAGTGCCTGGCCCTGCCCCCCGCTAATTACTGCCTGGTACCCACCTGCTCTGGAAAGGGGTAACCAATTATCAGGAATAAGTGTGAAACCGAGTCTGCTGTCTGGAGCCTCATTACCTGCCTCTGCCGCAGCCTGGAAGGGGGGAGCCGCGGTCTCCGCTCCCCGCATCGAGAGGGCATCAGCGAACGAAGCTGGATTTTCTGAGAGCTCTTTCATCCCTGGCGAGGAACCACACGCGCCCTGTACTGTCACTGTAATGAGGCAGAGACGTGAGCTTTGGTTTTTAATACATGTGCGTCTGTGGAAAATAATGTTTGTAGATATTTGCCTGGATTCCTTCTCAATGTACTTTTCCTCTTGGAGCCAATAAAGAACCCAGCCTTTTCTCTCCTTTCAGTTCGAGAGAAGCAGCACGCAGCCCTCAGTTCCTGCTTGGTTTTGTGTTATGAAAATCGGAGCTGCTTTCGGGGTTTGTGCAGGGGAGAGACGGAGACCAGGCTGGCCTGTGAGAAGAGAAACTCCTCATGACCCCGGGCACTCAGATCCCAGACGTTGGGGGGAGGGAGAGTTGGGGGCGGGGAAGGGGGGAGGGGGGAGGGGATGCAGGGGCTGGTGGTGGGGGTCGGTCCTCACAAGGGTACAGCTGATGGCTCTGGCTCCGCAGCAGCCAAGCTACCGATGGGCAAGGGGCGCAGAGCTGCTGCTGAGGTCCACGCTCAGGCTGGGAGGGACAGCCACGACAGACAAGGCCTTCTCCTCCCCGTCCCTCCATTTTTCAGACCCAGGGAAGGTGAGGGTCCTCCAAAATGGTGGAGCCGGAAAGTCCCACTATCCAAGTATGAGCGCAGCCTGCATGGAAATTGTGCGTTTTTTAAGAGAAAGCAAAGCTATGCGATTTGCACTTTGGAGTATTTGAAATAAGATGTAGTGTGTGAAGGGCACAAAAATGGGGCATCCCAAAATGGCACAGGGAACGAGTTGCCTGTAGGAAAATGATGATGATGAAACCCACTGAATATTAACTGCAGTTTTCACCGGGGTGAAGGAATTATGGATGATTTTTATTCTGTTATTTGTATGATATTTTTCTAGCGGTATGTTTTATTAATAAGGAAAATAAGTAGAATTGATGGGTGCACATCCCTGGGTTTCTTCAGTGGGTCTTGTCACCTGGAGGCTACACTTGAAAGCCCCTAAGCCATCCTTACTCTGCACCTGTGTCCTCCCTGTTCCCCGCCTTCCCTCCCCTTGCCTGGCCATTCATTCCTATCCAATCTGTGAAATGCCCCCTTCAGACAGCAGTCTCCCCGGTGTTCACCTCATACCCTGTGTCCATGTCTGTGTCCTGGCCAGAGCCCCACAGGGCAGAGACCAGGTCCCATTCATTTCTCTGTGCCTCGGGCCTGGGCACACAACTGGTTTTTAGGAATTATTGGCTGAATGAACCTTTAAGGACGTAGGGTCCTTCTCTCCATGAAGGAGATGTGGTGGACAGTGTCCCTGACGTGTACATGCAGGTGGTAAGATGTGAGTGGAGACAGGCCAGGCCCACTCATTTCATGGGTACGGTCACACCTGAACACCTGCCCAGTTAAAGCCCCAGATGAGAGGCAAGAATAGTCTTCAGGCAGGTGATTCGTGCTCCTTAGACCTGGCCACTGCTGTGCCTCAGCTCCAAGGCACTCAGTTTATACCCTCGGCCTGTCCTTTCTTTGATGCTGTCATACCTAGGAATCCTGAGGAGTGTATGGAGGAGAAGGAGGAGGTCAGAGGCAGAGGTGGGCATGTGGAAGGCCCACAAAGCACGCCACACAGGCTCAACCAGAGTTCTAGAAACTGTGTTAAGCAGCTTTCAATTACTGTAACAAACACTTGAAATAAGCAGCTTACCGAGAGAAATGGTTTATTTTGGCCCAGTTCTCAGTGCATGTTTGCTTGTGGCATTTTTTTTAAAGCTATGGTGAGGTGGCACATCACAGGGAGAGTGCGGAAGTACAAAGCCCCTCAGCTCAAGGCCCAGACACAGAAAAAGGAAAAGTCCAGAGTCCCATAATTCCCTTTGAAGGCGCACTACCAGTGCTCTGAAAGCTCCCACTCTGTCTGTATTAGTCACCTTCCCATCACTGGGACAGAATACCTGACACTTGAAACTTAAAGGAGAAGAGGCTTATTTTGGCTCAAGGTTTTCAGATGACTTGGCACATGGTTGTCTAGCTCCAAGGCAGAAAAGGGAAGAGCATGGCAGATGGAAGCCGCTCAACCCACGACAGCCAGGAAGCTGAGAGAAAGCAAGGAGGAGCCGAGGAATACCCCTTTCTGTGGCCCACCTGCCACAGGCTGCATGTCCTAACAAACATTTAGCTGGGCTGGAATTTAGCTCAATGGTTCTGGTGCCTGTCTTGAAAGCACAACGGCCCTGGTTCAATCCCAGGAAACTACATACAATACTGGGTGTGGAGACTCATATCCAGCAGCAATCAGAACCACATACCACAGTGTCAGGCGTGGTGGCTCATGCCTGTAATCCCAGCACTCAGGAGGCAGAGGCAGGAGGACTGCTGTGATGTGAGTTTGAGGCTGAGCTCGGGTCCAGCCTGAACTACAAAGCAAGACCCTGTTTTAAAAAAAAAAAACCATTCAGCCACTGAACTCATCCAGGGGTGGATACGCTGGTATGCGTAGTGTCCCCATAGTCCAAACACCTTCCAAACAAATGGGACTTTGCAGAGTCGTTTTAGCCATAACAAGGCCCCACTTCTAAATTTAGGGCTCCTTGATGTTAACGTGTCTACTTCATACACCACATTCTTCTGGGCTGCACTGTGTCACAATGATGGAACTTGGGCAACAAGGGAAATGGGTACCAATATGAAGCCTACACTACAAGCTCTACCTTAAGTAGTAAAGCCTTTTATCTCTGACCCAAAAGCCTCATGTCTTCTGCCAGTGTCCATGAATCCAGGGCAGACTTGTTTACTAGCTTCCAAGAAGAGCAAAATCTTAGAGTCTTCACGGTTCTTGGCAGGACTACATTAAAAGGACAGATCGAGTTCCAACAAATCAGATTCCTGTTTTTCCTAAAATTGTATAACACCAACAACATGCTCACAATTTGTTGGACAACTACTAAACACACCACCTCACTGACTGACTCTTTCCACACACCATCTCTGCAAAGTCTGTGTGATGCACCATACTTTACAGAAAAGGAAACTGAGGTTAGATGAGGAAATCTGTCCAGGGTAGATGGAATTATAAACCAAGTCTGTCTTTACTTACGTTTGAAGCCTCCCTTTTGGGTCCCATAGGGCTGAGGTTCAGAGGAACCTTGGGAATCCCGTTCTGCACAGTGGATGTTTCCACAGCAGTCATTTTCCCACAGCTGCGTGGCCAGACCCGCCTGACCCTGAAGTCTCCCGCCTGCAGCTGTAGCAGTCCTTGGGAGTAAGGAGTTCCAGTGGCCTCTCCTTAGGGGAACAGGTTGAGAGAAAGTGAAGAGAGGAGCTCAGGCCTGGCAATCACGGGATTGAGAAGGGCTGAGAAGAACCACAATGAGGTCCAGCAGCAAATAAGAACGGAAGACATAGTATATGCCCACACTATTCTAAGTACTGGGATAGGGCAAGGAAGAGAAAGAAAAATTCTCTGCTCTGATAGCGCTATGTTTTTAAAAAGAGGACACACGCACTAACCAAAGAATGAGATAAGTTAATGGGAGTGAATAGCAAGTTCTGGCATCAATCACAAACAAAAACTAAACAGCCTGGAGGGACAGAGAGCAAAGAAGGTGGGGTGGGAAGGTGAAGGAAGACCTCCCTGAACACAGGAAGCCTATCTGACCGGAAGAGGAAGTAAGCCAAATAATCACAGAGGAAGAACATCCCAGACAGAGGGATATCAAAAGCCGAGGCCCTGCAGCACACGTGTTAGCGTGCTCAGAAACTCGGGTGGCTTCCTGGCCAGAGAACTGGCAAGGTAAGTCTGGTAGAAGGTGGGCTGGGAGAGATAAAAGTAGAACAGTCACCGAGACTAGGTAAGACTTATGTCCCGAGGCCTGTCACTTTTCACCCACAGGTGTCCTCACCTGCAGCGGGCGCCCAGTGACAGCGTTCCCTGTGAGGTCCTGCGTCTAAAGCGTGGCGTTCTGGGCTCAGGGACGGCTCCTGTAATTACAACGCGCTGATTATTGTTTAATCTCAGCGCCTCCCCCTCACTCTTCTCCCATTCCTGCACCTCTAGAATCAAATGCCGTTGCCTCAGCGATCTAGGGGCTGTGAGCCCGGGGTGCCAGCGGGGTGGTGGGTTGAGCCTTTCCCAGTAATTACCGCTCCCGGGAAGCCCTCTTGGCTCAGCTCCACACTCCACGGCGTGGCGAGGACGACAGCCACTTGTCAGACGCCTCCCAGAGAGACCACCTGGAAATGAGAGCAGCCCGACTGGGGGCCGGCAGGGGGATGGGCAGCGCCGGCCCCTGTGTCATTAGACAGCGAGAGCTGGAGGGATTGCTCCGGTTTAAATTAAGGATTTAATGAGATGAGGCCAAATTAGATGCAATTAAAAAGACACTTTAGAGCTGGCAGACGACCAAGAGCGGCAGTAATGACTTTTCTAGAAGGGAATCCCACAGGCTGGGGAGTTGGGGGTGGGGGTTGATTTCTCCTCCTGGAAACATCCAGGGGTGGGGGATGGGAAGACAAAATAGAATCAATCATTGACAAGCTGGGACTTCCCTCAAGGCCTGGATGGCCTTCAGATGGCAGCTTAGGCTAGTGGTTTCCAAACTGGACAGTATATACAGAACCCCCAAATCTGCAGAAGATCTGTAAAACCTTATCCAGCGTTGCTAAGTATACATAGTTTTATTATTATTTAAAATATTAGGGGCAAATATGTTGGGCAGGCTCCCAGTTTTAGCCAGAGTGTGCACTCCTTCTGCCTAATGACAAAGGCCCACAATACCCTGCTGTGCTTCTGTGTGGCTCTCCATTGGTCCAGGGACTCCTGGTTATGAGGTGTCCTTCACCAACATCACTGCCCTGGGGAGATCAGGCCTTGGCATCCATGCAGACAACATGTCCATTGTGTGAGGCCACTCAGAGGTCACTTGCAGCTACACTCAATGAAATGCCCAGCACAGTGTAAGACCAGGCACCACGGAGAGGCTGGATAATCACAGAACAGTGAGGAAACATTCCAGGCATCAACACTGTTGTATCAGAAGAACCTGTGACTTGGGTCTCTGTCTCATTTTTGTTAATTCAAATGCACCCTGCTCCCTTGCTTACAATACTAGATAAGCTGTTGGGGGTAAAATTGAATTTTAAAGCTTGGACTTAATGTGCAAACAAAATTAATTTGACTGTTTAGAACTTTGAGGGAAGAGCTGTCAGATATGGGCACTGAGGCATGAAATTCTTCTAAATAACAATCTGGAACATCCAGCAAGCAACATATGAAAAATGTTTTTCTGCCAAAAAATGCATATTTAAACTAAGCAACCTACTCACCATCTCCTTCCAAATTTAATACTCCTAGTTTAGGGAATGAGAGCAGGGCTTAGGTATTATTAATAATTCAACTCTGAAACAAAATAATTGCCTATTATTCCTCTTGAAGTTCTTGGATGAGACTAATTAGAGCATATTCTGAGGTTGTAATGTAGCATTTTGAAAATTCTTTACCATTTGCAGCTACTTTTCGGGGTGGAGCAGGATTTTAATAATACAATGAAACCAAATGTAAATGCTAAAATAAATTGGATATCGATGCCAATACTGAGTTGCAACTATTATTTATAATGTACAATTTCAAATTAGTTGGGTTATTGAAATCACCTCATTATTCACATTGGTTGACTTTATAATAAGTAGTGCTTGTAAATTTGAACTGAAACATAAATTTATAATAATGTCACCCTTGTCAGTTTTAGGTAATGAGTTTCCACCTACAGATGTGTTTGAATTTTACTGACTGAAACGGTTAGAAATCCCTAACCTCGTCCAACCCAGACATGGACCAACTAGCAAACACAGTCCCCTAGGAAGGGACAGGTGCTCACTTGGGGTCGCAGAGGGAGTTAGCCACAGAGCTGGACTCTGGAAGAGTGTCCTGCAACCTCCAGGCCAGGGCCAGCGACCTCAAGAGGCCTTGGGAGCTGGGTGCCGTGGTGCACACGGGAATCTAAGCACTCTGGAAGGCTGAAGCAGCAGGAACAACTGGAGCTTGGGTTGGGCAACTCAGTGACTTAGCAAGATGGTTTCAAAAAATTTTTCTTTTTTTTTTTTTTTTAGGTTTTTTTGAGACAGGGTTTTGCTTTGTAGTTCAGGCTGGCCCTGAGCTCAGCCTCAAACTCACGTCATTAAAATCCTCCTGCCTCTGCCTCCCAAGTGCGGATTACAGGCGTGAGCCACCACGCCCGGCACTGTGGTACGTGCTTCTGATTGCTGCTGGGTGTGAGTCTCCACACCCAGTATTGTATGTGGTTACCGGGGATCGAACTGGGGTCCTTGCACTTGCAAGACAGGTGCCAGAACCACTGAGCTAAATCCCTGGCCCTCAAAAAAATTTTCTTGAAGAGCTGATAGTGCAGCTCAGTGCAAAAACACTCAAGTCAACCCCCCCACACACACACACACACCACACAGGCCTTAGGCACAATACTCCCTGCTCACCTATCACAGTCCACTCTCCCTCCCTGCAGCCCTCCCCCCTCCTGTCGTTTTTCTCCCTGCAGTGCTGAGCTGTGACCAATGCCCACCTTTAAAATCCAGATGCTGGTCTGAACCTTCTCCCGGGAGCCACCATGTCACAGGAAGGATCATAGGGACCTCCTGTCGAGGGAAGGAATATCTGAGTAGCAGAGAACTAGCCTTCACCACACTTCCTATAAAACAGGCCTACTCTTTTTTTTTTTTTTTTTTAGGTTTTTTGAGACAGGGTCTCGCTTTGTGGTTCAGGCTGGCCCTCAGCTCAGCCTCCAACTCACATCACAATCCTCCTGCCTCTGCCTCCCGAGTGCTGGGACCACAGGCGTGAGCCACCACGCCCGGCACTGTGGTATGTGGTACTGGTTGCTGCTGGGTGTCCCACACCCAGTATTGTTATGTGGTTACCGGGGAATCAAACCCGGGCCCTTGCGCTTGCAAGACAGGCGCCGGAACCACTGAGCTAACTCCCCGGCCCCAAACCAGGCCTACTCTTGTGCCGCAGTGCCCAAGCACTCTGACTCCATGCAGAGATGCCCGGGTCCACACCTGTATACAAGACGCCAGACCTGTACAGCCATGTTGGAGGCGGGATGGTGCAAGACACGAAGGGATCCTCCCATGGAATGTGTGTAGTGCAGTCAGCTGCTGGGAGCCGTTATTACCTGCTCCATTAGAAGGAGTTGATGTAAGGTATCATTTTAAAAACAGATTTGGTTGCTAGGGAATATAGGAGGAGAAAAGTGGCTTAGATGATGTTTTGCTTCAACACTTGAGGTCCTTTCTCTCTGCCTATATTCAGCCTCCTTCAGCCCTCCTCATAGCCCCCTGTGCCAGGTCACAGGTCTCCCGCTGCCCCCACGAGGATCTCCACCCTCTGGCTCAAGCTCAGCAGGGCCTGGAAGTCTCCCACCACCATCTCCAGGCCACTTGTTGTGCCCCCTTTTCCTGGGTCCACTGTGAGCTTTCCAGAGAGGCAATGTCTGATGTTAGTTCTGCAGCGGGTGAAGGCCACATGCATTTGGAAGAGGGCAGAACGTGGTACAGGAGACATGTCTAGAGGCTGTGTTTGCATACTTCATTCCCTGTTTTTGCTCAGGCTCTGTGTATCTGTGCTGATCCTGTGGAACTGCCGAGAGTCTGGGGCTCTCCAGCACCTCCCAGCCCGAAGGAGCTCTGCCACTTTTGTGAGCGCTTGGTACCTAGCTAGTCCTTGTCTTGCAGAGCTGGCATGAGGGTCCCGTGTGCTCCCAGTGTGTTCCTTGTCTGCCCTCTGCCCTCTACCCTGACTCTGTCCCTGAATCCCCTCACACCATCACCAGTACCTCCAACCTCAAGCACCTGCCTCCCCAGCCCAATGCATGGGCAGGTCTGAGGCCAAAGAGATTAAGGGCCCGACTTTGGTCACAGAGCAAGAGCTCAACAACAGCCCGTGTTCTGACTCAGGAGAGGTGTGCCACAGGGTCAGAAATTAGGACAGGCCGATAAATCAAGGAATAAATAGTGAAGTAAAACAACTCCAGAATCTATTGAATTAATCAATAACACCTGATTGCCCACTACAACCTGAAAATACCACATACCAATTACCAAAGCCTCAAGCCAGTAGACACCTGTCATTCAACACCCCTTCTCAGTTCTAGGTAATGAGTTTTCACTTTCAAACTCCACTATAAATCAGAGCCACGGGGAAGGTTCAAGAAGACCCAGACGTGGGCCAGGGATGTAGCTGAATGGTGCAGTACCTGCCAGGCAAGCACTAAAGCCCTGAGTTTAGTTTCTGGTACAAAGAAAAAGAACATCCACACTGTCACCCGAGGGGCCAGTTCTGCTCCGACATCTGCTTCTTTAGAGTCTGACACCGGTGATCACAGGTGAAGCTGTTCATCAATGACCTTACTCCTCAGGACAGGCTGAGACAGTCACAATGGAGTTGTCATCTGGCTGCACAGTCAGAGTGGGCCTCACAGTGACACCACGTGAGGAAGGAGTCTAAAGTCAGGGCAGTTGTGGGGCGTGTCTCCTCTGTGGGGAACAGACTTGGGGGACAGGGACAATGGCACAAACCTGGCATGTTGGGCTCCAAGCAATGATCCCAGCCACTCATTTCACAAAGTTACTAAAAACTCTTGGTCACAAGAAAATCCTTTAAATCCGACAATTATCTAGTCCACTGTTGCAAAATAAACCACCTCAAAATGCAATGACATAAAAATCAGCGATTTAGTTCTCAGGATTCTGTGTGTTGACTCAGCCCAGCCGGGACTGTGTTACCCCTACAACCCTAGGCGGAGTCCTCACTGGCCTGCATGCAGCAGGTGGCTCTGTGGGGCTGAGAATTCCTGAAGACTCACTCAGCTAGGGCTACCCTGGGGAACCACACTACCTTGTCACCTGTTGAGCTTGGGCTTCTTCTTGTGTGGCCATCTCAAAGCAAAATTGGGATTCTTAACAGAGAAAGTGAAAGCTTCTAGTCCTTTCAGTTTTAGGTATAGAAGACTCAAAACATCCTTGCTGCTACCTTCAGGTCAAATTTACTCACAAGGTTCAATCTGGGTTTAGGGGAAAGAGAGTCAGACTCTGCAGTACCCAGTGACCGGCAGAGCAGCACTGCACACAGGGAGGAGAGGGGCTGCCGGCCGCCATCAACCACCAACCTCAGGGGGGAGAAGTGAGAGGCCTTCTTTCAGCACACACAGTCCTAGGAATATGTCTGGTACCTACAGTTGTGGAAACTTCTGGACTATGTTGCACCTCCTAGACAGATTCCACAGCTAAGGAGGCTCAGAAAGGCAGCTGTGACAGCAATGTCAGGGTAAAGGGAAAGGACCCTCCCTACCTGTGAGGTAGAAGGTCTGAGCCCCCCCTCCAGAGGCTTGTCCCTTAATTGGTGGCAATTTACTGGCCAGACACTGGGTCAGACTCTGTGGGGACACCCCATCTAGGCCCACATCAGCCCACAGGCCACTTGTCCATAGCCCTCCCTCAGGATTGAGCTCCTTTTGCCCTTTGTGTTTGCTAGTCTTCTTAAGAAGATCAAGGGCCCCACCTGTCCCCTAATACCAAAGACAATAATAGTCCCTCCCTATGGATTCATAACTAGAATTCTGATGCTGCTGAACTGAGCCCAGTTCCCAGACAATTTACTTTGTGTGTGTGAAACTGAAGATTGAATTTGGATCCAGAGCCTTTGCATTGAGCTATATCTCCAAGTAATTATTTTTTTTTACTTTGAGAGAAAGTAGCGCCTGGACTGGGCTCAAGTTTATAATCCTCCTGCTTCAGCCTGAGCATGCACTCGGCTAAGAAAGAGACTCTTTAGAATTATAGCTAAAATATAGTTCTCTGAATGTCAGAGAAAAACCTCAAAATTGTTCTTAGTTCATGCCCCCTTTCTACAGATTAATAGATCAAGATATCCTGTGGAAAGTTATGTAGGGACAAAAGTAACTGATAGAGCCAATTCCCTCTCTCTGTCGGCAGCGCCTGCCATTCTTCCCCAATGGCTGCACTTACAAGGTCAGGACTGGCCAAAAGGTCTCACGTTCTCAAAAATTCTAACCCCTATTGCCCAACATAGTGACTCATGCCTATAATCCTCGCACTCAGGAGGCAGAGGCAAGAGGATTGCTGTGAGTTCAAGGCCAGCCTGGGCTACATAGTGAGTTCAGGGCCAGCCTGGACTACAAAGTGAGACTCTATCTCAAAAATCTAAAAACAAAAAAAATCATTCTAACCCTTGTGAAACTATCTGTGCCTGTGGTGTTCATCCATTGGTGGAGCTTCCTGTTGACTCTGTAAGGTGCCAAGTCTGTCCACAGAAACACTGGGAAGGCAGGTGAGAACCTCACTTGCAGGTGCTACTCTCGCCAGGCTCGGATACCCATCCCCACTGATTAGTCATTGTGGTAATAGCGTCCCCTTCATTAGAATGTCCATCAGACTTGACTTGTGAAGTCTCTGATTAAATGCTACGGTTGTGTCCACAGGGGTCATATATTAGAAAGTGGTCCTTAATGAGGCAGTGTTGAGACAGGTGGGACCTTTAAGGGGTGAGACCAATGAGAGGTAACTGGGTCACGGGGGGTGCCATTCTTGGAAAAGACTAACACATGGTATTTATTAGTCAGCCTTCAGTCACTGTGATAAAATACTTGAGACAAACAACTTAGAGGAGGAAAGATTAATTTAGACTCAAGATTTCAGAGACTTCCATCTATGGTCACTTGGCTGTGTTGTTTCTGGGTGGAAGGGAATAAAAGAGAAAAACTGATTACCTCATGGAGGCCAAGAAGCAGAGAGAAAGAGAGCAGAAAGCCAGGGTTCCAGTGTACCTATCAAGGGTCACCCCAGGGACATACTTCTCCAATGAGACCCCACCTCTCAATGTTCCTGCCACGTCCCAACAATGTCATCAGCTGGGAGCTAAGCCTTCTGTACAGGGATGTTGGGAGGACGTGAATGATTGAAACCATAATGATAGTTCTCATTTGATTCAGGCGTTCTCTTGAATAAGTTGTTACAGAAGTGTGAGCCTGACCCCTGGACAGCTCCGCTGCTTCCTGTCTCACTATGTTATCTCCCTGTCTTGCAAATGTTCCCACCATGATGCTACCCATTGTGATGCTTTCTCAGAGGCCAAAAAAGGTGCTCTTGATCTTGGACTATCAGTCACCAGAACTGTGAATGAGGCAAAATTATTTTCTTTATGTAATACCCAGCCTCAAGGTTTTTTTTGTTTTGTTTTGTTTTGTTTAGATAAGGTCTTGCTTTTGTAGGTCAGGCTGGCCTTGAACTCATAGCAATCCTCCTGCCTCTGCCTCCTAATGCTAGGATTACAGGAATGAGCCACCATGCCCGACACTGGTATGTAGTACTGATTGCTGGTGGGTGTGAGTCTCCACACCCGGCAGTGTTGTAGGTGGTTACCTGAGGATCAAACCTGGACCCTTGCATTTGGCAAGGCAGGCACTAGAACCACTGAGCTAAATCTCTGGCCCTCAGGTCTTTTATTATAGCAATGGAAAATGGACTAGTACACCAAATGTGTTCTTTTCTCTCTAGGGATTTTTGCTGTGGCTTGTGTTATTCCCTTTGTCCGGACTGCCACTGCCCCCACTTTCTGCCCACCAAGTGTTCATCACTTAGGGCAAGCCCAAATGTCCTCCCCTGTCTCCACTCACTGCCTCTGTAAGCTTTCATGTTCCTTTACCTTTGCCTCTAGAGGCTCAGAACACTTCTACCTTAGTTGCAGCTAGACTTCTGGGAGGGCTGCTCAGCAGTGGGAGAACCCCCGACTGTGAGCTGGAGAAGCGGGTTGTAGCTCAGACTCAGCTGTGGCCTTCCTGTGAGCCCTGGCAAAGCCCTTTCCCTGCCTTGGGCCTTGGCTTCTTCATCTCTAGAGTCCTTCTGATAGCTTCATTAATTGGTTCCATGCCACAGTTACTGAGTTCCTGTCCTGTCAGACCTGTCCTAGGAGCTGGGGAGCCCCTGGGACAGTGGTGGCTGTGCAGGGGTTCCCACAGAGGGCAGTTGCTCCCTCAGGCTTCTGGGGTGTAAGTTAAGGCTTGGGGTAATCCTCTGTGTGTGTGTAGGCGGGAGACAAAGCAACATGTCCTACCCTCCTGGGCATTAGCTAAGGGGAAGGCACAGTCAGTCTGTCTGCACTCATGGGAGAGAGTCTGTGGCAGCCTGGGACAGGTCTCCGGAGGAGAGTCCTGGGTACCGTCCATGAGAGGCACAGTACACAGTCGGGGAAAGAGCCACAGACCCAGCATGAGGTGCTTGAAAGGTACTGACTGGAACCTTACAGTGTCCGCCTCTAAGACTAGTGTTGTCCAGCCCCAAAAGAATGCTATGTGCAAATGGTGAGTCCAGTTTCATATATGATCTTCGTGAATTAATCACCTTCGTTTGTCTCATAGTCACCTGCACAGCAGGGAGCTATGTACGATGAAGAACTGAAACATGCTGTGCTCTGAGAGGTTGAGTACCTGGGCTCAGACAGTTCTTAGCCAGGCTGCCACCAATACAAGCAGTGCTGCTTGGACCACGAAGTGGTTAGGACACCTCAGCATCACAGGCCCAGGCCCTCCACAAACTAATCACAAGGCCAGGACATCACACTGGACTGATTTCTCCAAGGACACAGGCACGTTTGTATAATTCTAACAACCTCCTTTCATCCTATATCTGAGAACCAGGGACACTAATCAGATCATTCCTGTGCAAATCCACACGTCTACCTTTGACTT
>PVIR01028267.1:0-22124 GCA_004026965.1 Petromus typicus | reverse complement strand
TGAGTCCTAGCATTGTATGTTATATATTGTGAAATAGAAAATGCTCAATGTAAAATAGGGTGAAGGGGGAAAATGTTGAGATTGTAACAAAAAAGTAAGGAAACAAATTTTATGTATATGGGGGGGTGGTAGGGTGGGTAGGGCTATGGGAAAAAATGAGAATTAAGTTGTGTCTTATACTGGTACAAATCCCCATTATAGAGTGCAATCATGATGTGTATATTTAATGTACCAATAAAGATTTTTAAAAATTAAAAAAAAAAAAAAAAGAAAGGAAAGTCCCGGTAGGGCAAACCCTGGAGAGGCAGTGTGTGAAGTCTGCAAAACTTACTAAACAATAGTGACATTTTCCTGCACTTACTATATTTTTGGTCATTTCTTCAACATATTTGCAAATTTGGGGATACCATACGTATCACCCCTAAAGTCTTAACAATGGGATGCATTTGGGCCACTGATTAGTTTCTAGGTGATTTTCTCTGAAAACACAGGATGGGAGTGAAACCATGAGTGCTGATCCTCTCTCTGGCAGGCTGTTTATTTTGTTGCCATGTGCACAGTTTCCATCAAATGTCATGAATTTCCATGAGATGCTTCAGGTAGCTTTGGAAGACTGGGAGAAGCTGCAAAGCAGGGGAGCCCCAGGAAGGGCTCAGATTCCCATGTTATGATCACCTCATGGCAGCTGCCAGACACAGTGTGGAAATTTCACATGCACCTCCATGCTGCTTCCTGCAAGGTATTGCATATCACGTGCTCTACAAAATTAACTCCACTCTCATGACAACCCCACAAGGCAGAAGCTATTATTATTCCCATTTTAGAAGAGGAAATCCAGGCTCCAAGAGGCTAAACCCCTTGGCAAGGAGCACAAATTTCCTCAGTGGCTGAGTCTGCAGTTTATTCAGAGTGAGCTCTTATGACCACACTGCAAAGTCTGTGCACAAAACCCAAAATAGGAACACACAGCCTCCCACATGCATGCCTTGGACAATGCTTCCAAGAGGCTGGAAGTTAGCATTCAACAGATCACCTTTGTTAAAAAGTTTTACTATAACTTTCGACTCTTTGTCACTACCATGGGCCTGCCATCTGAGAAGGAGCATCAAGGGACCAGCAATGCTGGTTGAGCGGGAGAAAGTCTCTTGGACTAAGAAACTCCAGATCATTTCTCTTGTTAAAATAAAGGAAAGAAGCATGGGCATGTGAGAGTCAAGAAAAGGCTCGGGTTTGTTGCATCTGAATCTTCAGATGAAAAAGTTTCTGCAAGTGTTTCCGGTGGCAAATTTAATGGTGTTCCTTCATGATTTGACTTTTTTCTTTCATGGAAGAAAGACGTCTCCACTGGGGTCCTGGGTTTTGGCATATCTCACTCATCTGGTTCACATTCCTCACCTCCTAGTCCTGCTGGTCCCAAGTAATGTTGCTTCTGGGCTTTTCTGACATAAAGATGGCTCTACAAACTCAGAGAACTCTAGAATGCAGTGTTCCCATTGTGTCTGTAACTGATGGGTTCTGGAACCAAGAGGCCTTCCATAGCAAAACAGAAGGCCCTGGACAACCTGGGTGTGCTTTACACATTGTTCCAGACCCCCTTCCTGATCGGTACCAATGGATGTATAGCCCTCAATCGTTCTTTACGCTTAGCTCATTTGTGGTAAGTACCAGAGAAGTTCTCATGGGCCATTTATTTGGTAAAGAGAAAAGAAAACCCAGGGACATTGTGTATCTGTGGAAGTTGTGCCAAAAATCAACTGACTGTAAATGTGTAGATTCATTTCTGAGCTCTCTCAGTGTGTCTATTTTCATGCCACCATGTTGTTTGATTATTATAGCTGTGCAAAATAATTTTAAGTCAAGAAACATGATAGCATCCTGTTCATTCTTTTTTATTAAATTGCCCTGGTTTTTTTTTTTTTTTTTTTTTGCTTTGTTTTGTTTGTAGCTACATACACATGTTGAGAACTTTTTTTGTATTTCTGTACAAAATGACATTAGGATTTTGGTAGGAATCACAGTGTCTGTAGATTGCTTTCCAATAATGTAAAATATCTTCCTATTTACTTGCCTTTTACAATCTTTTCATGTTTTATAAATTTTCCATGCCCGTGTCCTTTATAATCTTTGATAAAACTTATTCTTGAGTTGTTTTTTATAATTATAATAAATACAGTGTAGTTAGGCATGTGTCAACTTGATTGGCCTTGGAGTTATGTAGGGCGTGCAAGCACACTTCTGGGTTTACATGTGTGGTTCACATATAATGTGAACTGAACATATATGTGAGACTGGGTACTACACATGAGCCTGGCCCCTTCTTCTCTGTCTGGAATTGTTCCTCTTCTCTGTTTCCTGATCACCTTAAGCTAAGCAAACTTGCTCTACCATGTCTTTCTATCATGACAGTTCTGCCATGGGGCAGCCAACCATGGAATGAAAATCGCCAAACCAATGAGCGACACTGAATCTTTCCTCCTTTAAACTGTGGATGTCCAAAGTGTTTCAAAGATGGGAAAGCTGACCAACACACAGGATAACTGTCTCGATTTCATTTTCAGATAGTTCATCATAAATGTAAAGAACAGTACTTATCTTGCATACATTTTATACTCTGCAGTTACTGGACTTAGTTCTAATAGTTACTTGGCAGAATTTTTATATGTAAGACCATGTCAGGTAAACACAGAAAATTGTCCTTCTTTCTTTCTTTCCAATTTGGATGCCTTTTATTTTTTCTTTTGCATAATTGCTCCAGCTAAGATTTCTAATACTATATTGAATAGTAGTAAGAATAGGAGTCCTTGTCTTCCTCAGCTAGAGGAAAAGCTCTCAACCTTCCAACACTGAGTGTGTCAGCTGTCAAGCTGTTGTATGCAGTTTGTATTATGTGGAGGGATGTTCCTCGAGTGCCTAATGTATTGACTCTTTCTTATGACAGAATGCTGAATTTTGTCAAATGATTTTTCATGAGATTATCATGTAGTTATTACATATTTACTCTGTAAATGTAGAGCATCACATTTATAGATTTGTATATGTTGAAACCATCTTTGCATCCTTGAGGTGCCTCTCAACTGATCATAATTTTCAAATATACTATTGAACTGTTTACCAATATTTTGTTGATGAATTTTATATCCGTATTTATCAAAGATATTGGCCTATAGCTTTTATTTTAATGTCTGTGTCTAATATTATATGAGAATCATGCTACCCTTATAGTAATTCCTTCTCTTCAATAACCCAGAAAGTTGAAGGAGAGATGGTAGTTATTTTTAAAGTGTCTGACAGAATCAGAAATGAAGTTATAAGATCCTAGGCTTTTTTTATGTGAAAATTTTTATTACTGGCTCAATCTATTTATTCATTGTCAGTGTCTACAAATTTTCTATTTCTTCATAATTCAAGGTTGGTAGGTTACATGCCTAGGAATGTATCCATTTCTTCGAGAGTATCCAATTTGGTATACATCATTCATAGTAATCTTTTATAATCCTTTTTATTTACAATATCATTATAATTTACCTTGTCTCACTTATGATATTATTTTTCTATTTTTAAGTGGCTAGTTACAGGTTTGTAGATATTGCTTACCTTTTCAAAAAATAAATGCTTGATGTTCTGAGTATTTCTATTTTTTCTAACCTCTAGTTTATTTTTCTCTTCTCTAATTGTGTTATTTTCTTCTTTCTTATACCTTTAGGTTTAGTTTTTTTCTTTTTGGTTTGTTTAAAATAATTCTTCTTAGGACTAAGATTTAGCTCAGTGATTTGGGCATCTGTCTCATAAGTGCAAGTTCCCAAGTTCAATCCTAGTACTAAAAAAATTTTTTAATTTAAAAATAAGATAATTATTTTTATGTCATGTAAGTACATACTGCTATGAATTTGATTTTTGGAACTTTTTTATTGCATCTCATAAATTGTGGTGTATTGTGTTTCCATAATTTTTTATTTCAATATATGTCTTATTTTTTTCTAAATTCTGTTCAGTTATTGTTCAAGATATTGTTTAATTTCTATACATTCTTAGATTTTCCAAGATTTAACCAATTATAGGCTACTACATAAAATTATGATCTGAAAAGATTTTTGATGATTTTAATAATTTAAGTTTACTTAGTTCTTGCTCTAAATTATTGTTTCATGAATCAATTTTTTTATCTGTGCGAGAGAACATCATGTGTGACTGACTGAGAGGAATGAACATTCTTTTGCTACTGAATGCAGTGTAGCAACTCATTTTTACCCCCTCTCTCTTTGCTTTATGTTTTAGATGTCAAACTTTCATCGTTTTCAAAACTGATATTTTATTTATTTAACACATGTTAATTGTATATATTAATTAGCCTAGATGCTGGAATTATCATACTTGCATATGGTGTACACTGAGCATATCCAGCCTTGTTTTTTCCCATCATTTCCACCACACCTCCTTTGCAATCTCTAGTTCCACCTTCAAACTGTTCCACCTTCAAACCAGTGTTTTTAAGTTTCTAAATATGAGAAAGAGCATTCAGTGTTTGTCTTTCTGTTCTTGGATCATTTCGCTTAACATTCTCCTGTTCTATCCATTTTGATGCAAATGGAAGGATTTCACTCTTCTTTATGACCAAGGATACTTCAGTACATATTCATGTCATATTTCTTCATCCATTCAATTGTTAATGGGAACTTAGATGTCAAAATTTGCATGATTTTAAAACTTCAACCTCCTATAATGTTAAAATCTTTTTCCTTATAAGTAATGATTATCTGATTAAATTATCTGTCTGGATTATATGGATTATTTCTCCATTTCTGGAAGTAAAATATTACAGTATCATACTGTTACTGCATCCTAAACTATCTCTGCCTCCAGATCTTTGTAATTTTCCTTTGTATATTTAGGTGGTATAATGTCAGGCATATAAACTCATAACTGTTACATCAGCTTCATGAATTGAGCCCTTAAATGACCTTTTGGGGCTCACTCACAGTATGTTATTTTACAGTACATTTTTTCTTCCCATTTTTTGGTTTCTTCTTGTAAAGAATCTCCAAGCTGATGATTTTCCAGATAAGTTATTTTACTGATTCTAATTTAACTCTGAGTGACTGTAGAATATACTTATTTTGATTTAGATCCTTTTTGATTACTTGAGGATCATTGTGTGGATAAGAAAACAGTCTATTTGGCAAATTTTCTGAATGACCTTGAAAATAATGTGTATCCTGTTGTCTAGTGGTGGTATGAGGCAAATATTTTGAGGGAGAATAATGTCAATGTATCTTTTACTGTAATAAATATTTTCAACTGAAATATTCACTATATTCTGCGATCATATCTCATATAAGTTAAATTAGGCCCTAAAATTATTAGCTACTTCCAAATCCTTATAGTCTTTGAATCCTCCATTATTTTTCTTTTTTGTGGAATTTTGAGATCTAAAATCATAGGAATATAAATTATCTTTGTACAAACTTCAACCAACGTACTCAGAAAAACAGAAAAATCTAAAAGGCATTTAGGAAGCACACAGGTCAGCTCCAGATGTGCCTTTTTAACCTTATAATCATGAGTTAAACCCACTGCAGGTAGAACTGCTGTCATTTCTCACAATAGAATGAATTGCACACATAATCCTAAGGTATGTTTGTTAGTTTCTTGTTACTATAACAAATATCAGAGGAAAACCAATTTATGAAAAGAAAGGTTTATTTTGGCTCACAGCTGCAGGGGTTCCAAGGCATGGCTGTTGGGACAGCATATTGCTTGGGACAAGTGGCAAGGCAGCACATGGTGGTAGAGCATGTGGCAGAGCAATACCATTCACCTCATGACCAGGAAGAAAAGACTAAAGAGAGGTTGACATCCAACAGTCCCTTCCAAGGACACAGCGGAAAGAACTACAGACCTTCCACCGGCCCTCACCTCTTAAACATTCCGAAGCCACCTAGTAGCATCACAGGGAAAGAAGAACCCTCCACACAAGGACCTTCGGAAAACACTCAAGATTAAATCTATGGGATTAAATGAGGAGCAAAACTGCATCTGCAATGCCTTCTATGTGCAAGGTATATCTCCCAGGTGAAGTTAAACCCGATTTCTCCTCGGAGAGTAAAAATCCAATTGACTGTGGATTTACTTTGTGAAGTAAAGTGTTCTGTGATTTTTTAAGGACCCCAGGGGGTTGTTCCTGCTGCAGGACACAGCACATTTCCTCTCTGAGAGGAGCCAGAAAGGTGTCTGGTGACAGACACTTGGCACACCTCACAGAGGCCAGGAGGTACTTCAAGAGGGAGTAATAATCCACCATCAGAAAGATCAAACATCCATAGTGGTCCAGGAAATTGGAAATGAAGAAGGTCTGTGTTGGGAAAGGTGACAGGAAACAGAAAGGCAAAGCTCTGAGCTGTCAGAGAGCATCCCTGCATGTGGCCTGCAATGAGGTTCAGACTTTATTTTAACTCAGTCCAATTTCCTCTGTCGTTGGAAGTTAGACATGTAAACAAACCATCTCCAAGGGTGTTTCAACTGTTCAGAACACTCGTTTGATTTAACAAAGCACCAGGACTCAGCTATCTCCCAGTTCAGTTTTCCAGAGAATGACTGTCATAGCACCAATCTGCAGCATTCATTCAGGAGCAGGCACAGGAGAGTAGTGCCAGCTTCCCCCAGCTCTCACTAGCCTCTGCACAGGGTCAGGGGAAGAATCAGAAAGTCTGTGTCTCATCGCATCTTTATCCTACTTCCAGAAGCCCAAATTTGTACCCAGCCTTCCTGCACACCACCCCTAGCTCCAACTCCGCTTGGCTCTCCAATTCTGGACCAGCTATCTTTGCCATGACCCGCAATGCCTGTGCACGATGCAAGGGCTCAGAAGCTCACACACTACAGAGTCACACCCACGTTTGTGCATGCACTCGAGTGTACACAGCCAGCACCAGGCAGGCACAGCCCTCTTGGGGATTCAGCCTTATTCAGCCATCTGAATGGCACAGCAGTGATGCCTGTCCTCACTATTTCTGTGCTATGCCACATTCCTGCCCCAGCCAGCCAGCAGCCCGGCAGCCTTAGGATTCAAGACACCTGTGAGGGGAGGATCTTAAGACTGGCAGGGAAGTGCCTTTCCCCTGTCGGGTTTATGGGACAAATGAGAAAAGCCAGGAATCAGCTCTCTGCAGAGCTGGGTGGACCCTAGCTCCAAGTGCTCCTCACCAGGGCACTGCCAGTCACATAACACTGCTGTCGACCTGCCCCCTAACACAGTTCCTCTTCCTTCCTTACCCTCGGGACAAGGACGCAAGATCAGTATAAATTAGTGAAGGGAAAACTCAGTAAAAACAAAAGGATACTGAGACAATGATTTGAGATAACAGAACAATTTTCCAAAGCACAGAACACAGTTTCCATCTCTTTTACATAAGCATCCTTTTAATCCCAGGGTTGTGACACACCAGAAAGCAGCACAACAGCATACAGGGGAGGAGAAAATAGACCACTTGGTTTCTCCTTTTGGGGAATTTTCCAGGAAGCCCCAGGAGCACCACTGTGTAAATATTTTGAGAACCCCAGCAAAAAGGAAAACCATCAATAGATTTCTTTTCTTCTCTACTCTGACTTACAAGGCTATCTGATCTCTCTCCTGCAATTACATTGACTGGGGGCTTCTCTCCTTCAGTGTCTTCCTCTATATCCCAAAGAGACCCACGTCTGATGTGCCTCCCTGGTTTCCTTTCCTGGCAGTCATTGGAAGCACACTGCCCCTTGCATTCGGACATGGACCACAGGCTTGTTCCTCACACATACCACAGCCAGCCAGCAGCTAACCAGACAGTCTAGTGAGCAGGGTAGTGGAAACTCAGCTGACGAGTGGAGGCTTTCCAATATCAATTTCCCTTTTCTCACCACAGTTTTATAAGACTACAAAAAGATGCCCTTCAGCACTTTTGCAAGTCAGACTGTGTTCTGAAAAGAATCAAGCCTGTCAAAGCTCTAAACTTTTAGGATGTTGTTTTTAATGGTTTGATCAATTACCAAAGCACATCATGTTCCTGTAACCCTATCCTATGCCATAAGAAGAGGGTTAGGAAAATCTGTTTACCGCATCAGCCAGTTTTATGTAACCCTTAGTACAATGTCTCCTCTGTTCTCAGACACTAATTTTACCCTGACATCTCATACTATGTCTTCTAATGTATAGAAATCAACAGTTCCATAAGGCAAGGTGCAGGTCTCTGTTAATCAGAGACTACCTTACATGGAGGACTGACCTGCTTAGCTCACTCCACAGCTAGGCAGTAAGAGTGCAAAATAACTTCAGTGTCCTGAAAAAAGTTCAGTGGACAAAGTGGCCTCCCTGGACAGAAGTCCAAGGAGTTCCAGTGAATTCCAAAAGTATTGTATAGATGCTCAGTCTCTTCAGTTCCTCTTGGAAAGGAACCTTATTATGCAGTCTCTTAACTTTTTTACACTTCTGACTAAAAGCTCAGAGCTCCCACGGAAGCACATAGATTTCACTGCCTTGATCTCAGTCCTTCCGAGTGAAGCAAATGAAAGTGAATATCTAAAATATACTTCAGACTCAACTTTGGGATTTTCCCTAGTTGATATTTTCTCTATTATGTGCAAAACAACATGAGGAATGATTTTGATTTAGAAGTATGACTAGTCACATACAATTTGAGCTCCTTGGGCAAGATATGTAATTATCTTTTTATGTGGATACCTCAAAAAATGGGTTTGTAACTGAGTGGAACAAAACACCAAGGATGAGACAAACTCCAGAGATCCTAAAAGGCCACAGAATTCCGCATCTTAGTCTTGGCCACAGAGGCTGCCCCACCAGGATATTGCCTTCCCCACATCCCATATGCCTCTCATCCTTCAAAACTTTCAAGACAAAGGGTTACTATATAGAATATATAAAGAGCTCAAAAAAATCAGCCCACCCAAATTTAAAGACCCAGTTCAAAAATGGTCATCTGAAGTGAACAGATATTTTTCAGAGGAAGAAATATGAACAGCTAAGATGTATATGAAGAAATGCTCAACATCATTAGTCTTTCGAGAGATGCAGATGAAAACAACACAGATTTCATCTCACTCCACAAAGAATGGCTGCCATTTCAGATTTAGCCAATGACAAATGCTGGCACGGCTGCCAAGAAGAACCCTTCTCCACAGTTGGTGGGACTGTAGACTCATACAACCCCTGTGGAGATCAGTTTGGAGATTCTTCAAAAAACTACAGTTAGGGGTGCCATTTGACCCTGCCTTTGCTCTGCTAGGTATATACACATAAGAATTAAAAGACTCATATCCCAGTGATATATGTGCACCCATGTTTATAGCAGCTCAGTTTGTGATTGCAACATCTTGGAAACAACCCAAATATCCATCAACCAGAGACTAGATAAAAAAGCGGTGTTCTCTACACAATGGAGTATTATTCTGCCATTAAAAATAAGTTTGAATCATTTCTACTTAAATGGACATACCTAGAGGATATCCTCATAAGTGAAATAAATAGGTCACAGATGTGTAAATATCGCATCTTTTCTCTGATATGAGAAAATAAAGATGTAAATGAGTTCTAGAATGTATGTTATATATTGTGAAATGTAAAATACTCAAAGCGAAATAGGGTGAAGGGGGAAAAATAATGAGATTATAACAAAAAAGACAGGAAACAAAGTTTATGTGTATGGGGGGGTAGGGTGGGTAGGGCCATGGGAAAAAATGAGAATTAAGTTGTGTCATATACTGGTACAAATTCTCACTGTTGAGTTCAATCATGATGTGTATATGTAATGTACCAATAAAGACTTCAATTAAAAAAAAAAAAAAGACTTTCAAGAGAATTCCTCCCTGGGCTTCTGCCCTCCAGACCTCTCTGAACCTACCACTTGAGAATGGACCATCCTTCCCTAGAAATGCCTGTGCCTCCTGTATATCTGGACATCATCATGTGTGATACTTACAGGTTTACTTACTTGTTGAATCCATTTTCTCATACAGTTTTTCTCCATTGCTGCACTATTAATATTTCAGTTGAGAAAATTTTGCTGTGCAAGCTTCCCTATGTTTTGGAAGATACTTAGCAGCCACCCTGACTTCTATCAGATAGCCCCAGCACATCCCCCCATTCACAGTCAAAGCTTGCAGTTATTGCCACACTTTCCCTTGGACATCGAATTGCCCCAGTTGAGAACCACTGTAGAAGCCATATCTCATGAGAGCAGTGGCAATGCTGCATTTCTTTTTAAAGTTCCATCACTTCGCACCATCCCTGCTCTCTAGTGACTTTCAGTAAGTACTTTTTGAATCTGAGAATCAAATGAATTACAGCATGCAAGGACAGTATTTATGCTCTATAAATGTAATCTATCATAATACCAGTATGTATTTGGAACTACTGCTCAATCTTAGCAAGAGGTAGTAATGACAGCACTAACTTTATGATTTTGTAAGTGCTCATGAGCCCTAGTGAGCAGCATGTCTTGACAACTTCAGCTGAACTCTAGGATGAATCATGACCTTCAAAACTAGCAAAAGGAAGTTCTCTTTCATGAAGGTCTTTAGTTGCACTGTTGTGGCTGCTTGCATGTCCTCAATCATTTCAAAGATACATAATTTTTTATAGTCATTTTGGCTTTGGGAAAGACTCATGAAATCAAATCCAGAGAGTAAAGTAGATGAGTACACACTGTAATGTTTTATGACCCTATCATTCCATTAGATACCACTCAGCAACAGCATTATAGCACAACTTATAAGTAGACTCCCAAAATAGGACTTCCAGAACTTCTTCAGAAAGTGGCAAAAAGTGATAGTGTAAGGTATTCCAAGTGAAGCTAGGGGAATCAACGGTGATGTCTCTTGCTACAATAACATTTTTAAATTTTAACATTAATCATGTATTTTGATCACCCTTGTATACCTCATTCCTTCTCTGTTCCTTCTTGTCTCAGTTGCACCACTGAGTTATCCCATGACCCAGAATAACTTGTTTTGCTAGCCCTGTGGTCCTGGAATCAGGGCAAGTGCACATGGTACATGGCGTGTAATGTCTTGCACATTCACCCTGGCTATGAGTGTAGTATACTGCAGAGAATGAGTTAAAAAGAACCAGCCAATAATTCTAGCCAATAATTGAGTTTTGGGCTATGGACCATGTAAAATAACCAGCCTGATACTTTACTCTTGTACTGCTTTAGTGTTGTGAGAACATTACTTAAGACAGAGATCAGTAAAAAATAGTTACAAGTGGTGATTTAGTTATCTATCACTGTGTTATAAAATTGTCATTGCTTCAAGAAATCCTCTGAGACCCGAGAAAATGTAAAAAGACAGCTGGGCTCCCAGGGTGAGCAGTGTTAGCCACATCATGGTATCAGTGGCCCCATTTGAGTGGGGAGTGTAATGAAGTGATTCCTTCTTAGGGAACTAAACTTTATCAAGAATCTGTGTCACTGACACCCTTATCCAAATTACAAATTCCACTTCTGATGCTCTTTCCTCCTGCCCTCTGACCATCATAATGTCATGTATCTTGTAATAAGGAATATGCTACCAGCAGACACCAGAAAAGCTGAACTTTCATTAAAGAGAAGTTTTGCTCCCAATGGTGTCTCTCACTATGATGCTCATTCATCTGCTCCTTGTCCATTTATTCATCTATTCACCCATCTGTTCATTTACTTGTTTATGCAACACATATTGTTCAATACCATGATGTCCCAGGAGCTCTGATAAGATCTGATTTAAAGGTGAATGAGACTGTCACTGTCCCACCTCTTGCACAGTTTTGGTCATCTGGGGAAGACAGATAACAAAACACTCTGTAGTGCATGTAGAATCATCTCTGTGCCCAGTGTGCATGCTCTATTCTGCACAACAAGCAGGAATCTGTCAGTAAGATGACATAAAGCAAAGGCAGCATGGAAAACCCTCCGATCCCCAGGATCTCCCTCCAGATACTTTATCGCAGGCCCAAGGTGCCCTGGAAGATGTATTTTCCAGCAGGAAGTTTAAGAACTGTGTGGAGTACATGGCCCTTGGGGCAGGTAGAGCCATGTATACTGACTGGCTCAGGCAATGAAGGTGGATCAAGGTGCTGGACAGCCATAATGTCACCATAAGAACTAAGAAAGAAAATGCAACTTAGAGCAGTCTAACATATTCCAGTTCTCTTTCACTTTCCAATTTTAAAGATGACTCCACTGTAAATAAATAAAATTTAGCACTTTGATTGTCCATCATCCACATCTTAGGTTAAAATAAGTGATGCCATTTCCAGAGCTACTGGAAGTCAGATACATACAGTATTTATCCTTAGGGTTTCTTGCTCCTTGATAGTGCCAGCAAGAGGCCTGAAGCCCCTACAACTGTTCCAGTTTATTCAAAATTCTTGAGCTCAGAAAAACGCATTTAGAAAGTTGGTCCCAGGAGGGGTGCCGGAGTTTTGTTTAGTTACTTAGGAATGATAAATCAAAAAGAGGAATGTGTTAAATGATTTGATTTGCCCTTTTTTCCTACAAATACAGATTCAAATCCAGCAGAGAAGAGTCTGGCAAAGGTCTAGGTGAATAACACACAAAAGCTTCTAGCACTCACAGTCTCGTCAAAGCCCTCACAGCTCCAGACCTGAGGGAAGTGCCTCTTCCGCAGGCCACTGCACTGTATGTACCACCTACGAACAGACTCTGCTTCCTACCAATGAAAAAACCTTTACATGTACCCAAAGTAAATAAGTGTTTGCCACATAGTAAGTGTGACGAAGTGCAGGCACTTGGTGGCACCAGGATGAAAGAAGTCCTGAAAGGCTATTAAAGAAAGTGTCATTGAACTGCATCAAAAAGAAAATGTCAAAATAATAAAAACAGATTGGGATTACAAACCTGGCTCCCAGTCCACTAGAAGTTTATTCATTCCTCTCATTTCAGATACACAAAAGTGACACATACTGTCACACAGTAGTGAGAGCAAAATAATGTGAAAGCAAAAGGCAGGCTGTGCAGAAGTTCCAAAAGTGAGCAGTCCTAAGGGGAGCAAAGGACCCTCTGCTCCAGCAGCTGAAATTCTCCCCAAATGTAAATGATTTCCAGAGCACCATAGTCATCATTGTAGTCGTCGTCGTCATCATCATCATCATCATCATCACCACTGCAGCACTGATGGAACCCAAAGCTTTCTGCTCGTTAGGTAAGCACACTGCCCCTGAGCTAAACCCCATCTCCAGTACCTATTATATTTAAGAATAATCAGGAAAACTGTATTGAATCAGGTCTAGCTGATTTTCATTCATTACCATGCATTCAGCTAGAAGAATATCCAAAGAATATCTTGTCTAGCAGTTTTCCATATTAAGTCCTCCAATTTCCAGTGTTCTTTCCAAGATTCCAGGGCTTTCCATCAGACTGAAGCCAGGGATCGGGGCTAGAGGATGGGAGTCAAGAGCCAGACTCCAAGCATCAGGTCCAAGCAGAACTATTGCACTTCTACATGTTATTTATATTAGCGTATAAATCCACATCACAATGAAAAATGTTTTTAAAACATTGCTCACATTCCCATTCACTCGGTGAAGCTCAAATGTACAGAAGAGTTGAGAATTTCCAAATATTCAGTGGCATGATGCAACAAAATCTTGTTCCTCTATGTGTCAAGACACTTTGCATACTTATCTAAATTTCTTATTTCAAAACTCTCTAATCCTTCAGAGCAACAGCATATGAATTCATGCTGTGGGTTGACTGGAAAAAAAAATCACCATGTTGTTTGAATTTCTTCTCAACCAACAAATCCTTGTTATTACCCTGCAACTTTATTTTTTTAAGCACAAAGCCTGCAGGCAGAGACTCAAACTAAATTCTCCAATTTAGAATCCTCTGAGCAGCTATGTAATCTATTCCAGAGAGAGAGAGGAGCTTTAATTAGCATTTCAGTACTGACTGATTGATAGTGACTGATGAGAAAGACACTGAAACCATGCCTGGCCCCAGAGATTCAAAATCGGTGATTAACAATGTCTGCCAGGGCTGGACTTTAACTCAGTGATCCCAGCATCTGCCTGACAAGCACAAGGTCCTGTGTTCAATCCCTAATAACCACATATCATAGTGCCAGGTGTGGTGGCTCATGTCTGTAATCCCAGCACTTGAGAGTCAGAGGCAGAAGAAAAACTAATATAAAAATAAATAAAAATATATAAAAATATATAAATATATATATTATATATAAATATATATATATAATATATAAATATATATATAAATATATAAATAAGGTCTGCCATAGACATAGGAGTGGGTCCATGGTATGCTTGCCTCCTCTTTGTCATCCCTCTCTTCTTTGAAGAACTCTGCCTTGGCTTCCAAACATCTTTTAATTTTTCCATGTTTCCTATTAGGTAATTTTCAAAGTTAAAGACCAGGACTGAAAAGCCCAGGAAATTATTATACATAAATGCAGGTGCTAACAACTGCTAATAAGTGTAATAGAATTGAACTTAGTTGGACTGAATCAAATAAAATGGGATCAAACTGAATTAAATGGCTTATTGCATATCAAAGCAAATACCCATCAGAAAGTACACACCTATCTAGAGGCCAAAAATAGTTTCAGCTATCACTTTAAAATAAAAACATATTCTAAATTTCTTCTGGGACTATTTCCCAGAAAGTTAATTTAAATTTGCATGTGGTTTCCAAAACAAGGTTTTGTCAGTAGGATATTGGAAGATAGGATCTTGGAACAAAATTAAATCTAAATAAAAGTAAATGTATTTTGTTACTACACCTTATTAGTTGTTGAATTACAGAAAATGGAAATGTAAGGAATGGGAACATGGATTCTCTTCTATTTCAAAAAGAACAGTTAGAAACAGAAACAAATTGTATTTCAGAAAGGCAGCAAATCCATAGGATTTTCAAGCCTCATAAAGATTAGACGTTCTCTCTGAGATATTATTTTTTTAGTAAACCATCCTCCCCTGAGAGCTTTTCTTATGGGCTCTGCCCACAGCTTCCTGTTCCCTGTAAAGTGCAGAGAGCCAAAGCAGAGAGGAAAAGTGTGAGATGTAATCTGGGCCTGGACAGATTACTGAGAAATCAGCCCAACTCTCAGAGGAAAACAGTAGGGAGTTGACCGGAAGTGCTCACAAGGTAGGAGAGCAAATGAGACAGGCTATCACACAGGCACAGGAGTCGCACATACCAGCCTCCTCTTGCCAGTGAGGCCAGCACCAAGGAGCTAAGGTCCTGGGAGCCCAAGCCTCACTGGCTACTCTTTTCCTTTCCTTTTTCCCCCTAGGCTGGACTCAAACTCAGAATCCTCCTAGAACGCTGAGATTGTGTGTGCCATTTTGCCTGGTCCACTGGCTTCTTTTTCCTGGCAAGTGGTTGTGTTCTCTTTACTCTTCTCCAATGTGGGTTTCAAGTACATGAAATCTCGGGAAGGAAATTATTTGTGGATAGTGGATATGAATTTATGTCCATTAGAGAAGAAAATCAACACTCACTTTGAATCCATAACCCAGCCCACTGGGCAGTACAAATGAAATTTCTTTCATGAGATTTCTAGTTTCTCTACACCTTGGCCCAACTCATCTATTGTTCTAAGCCAATATGCATGTAGGCAGGAGCCAGCGAACCCATGAACCTTCTTTTGGTTAGTCTAGGTGGGTGTTTGCCACAATCCAGGATTAGTGGGTGTTAATCCATGGCATTCTCTGCCTACCTGTCCCCCTCTAGCCCCAGGAGCATAGCTATTACTTCTCCACCTTGTGCTATGGTACCAGCACTACATTACTGAGATTATAGGGCTCAGGAACCTCAGTGAGAATCAACCTGCCTGCCTAAACTTTGTGGTCCCTCCCCAGGAACACCATATAGATCCTCCCAGATTTTTTCAATCCATATTAGGTGCTACCGTCTTGCCAAGAAGCAGGGAGTAGGGTGGCTCCATCTGTGATGGTGGGGAAGAGCATGTGACAGTAGTGCCTAAGCTCCAGAAATTGAAAATCGTGTTGATGCTGCCCTTCTCCTTCCCTCCACTAGAAACTCTGGAGTCACAATGGCAGAGAGAAAGATGGGGTTCCACTGTCACAGTTCAACCGAGAGAGCTGGTCTCTGTGTCAGGCATGCAGTTCTGTTTGTAAAGTGAACTAACGCATACAAGAATGAATATCAGCCTTTCACACTATTATGTCACTTCCCAACACCGTGAGCACAGACATGTGGGCTACTACAGTGGAGAAAATAAAAAAGAGGAAAAAGGAAATCTTAGGGTAGGGGACAAGGGCTAATTTTTATAAAACATCATCTCCACATGTACCTTCACCTGAATTTGTAAGGAATTAAAAGCTAAACCTATACAATGTAAAATCTATAGTTCCAAAATACATTAGGCCTAACTAGATAATAATTCCCTCTGGGTCAAGATGAATGAGATGTGATTAAAAAAAAAATAATAAAATCAATCTTTTAATTTTTAAAATTTATTACAGCAAAAGACACATTTCCATTAATCCCTCTCAAATACTTTTTCTCACTTCAAAGACATTTAACCTGTGTTAAATGTCTCAAAGTGTTTTGCCACTTTCTGAAGAAGTTCTACAAGTCTTTCAGCAATGTCTTTAGTAGCACTATTGTGGCTGCCTCGATACCCTGAATTAATTCAAAAGTTTACCTTTCATTGTCCTTTTGACTTTAGGGAAGAGCCAGGGGTCACATGGTACCAGGTCTGGTGAATAAGGAGGATGAGCACACACCCTAAAGCTGTGGTAAGCCTATCCACCCACTGGACAGCACATGGCAGCAGCTTTCATTATATTGTTGATCATGCCTCATAAACACGTTCATGAAAGAGGACTTCCACGACTTTCTCAGAGAGTGACAAGAATAATAAGTATTTTCAAGTGAGGGGAAGCAATTTAGGGAGAATAATGGCAACATGTCTTTTACTGAAACATTTTAAAATTTATAATTCACTATATTTTTGTCACAACTGGTATATTTAATCCAATTGGTGCTAATTCTCTACGCATATGAGAGATTTGGAGAAAAGGTCTATGCTTCTAGCCAGCTCTGTACCCTCCCATTTGTAAAATAGTTCAAATCTTCCATTTGCTCACCCGGTGAAAACTGATTGACCATTTTGAGGCAGGAGACTAGCACCTAACTCTTCCCTTCCCCCTGTCATGCAGATGGCGGCCATGCTCCTCCTGCTCACTTCCCTTTGCTCTCCAATGTCCCCCCACCAAGCTGTCTTCATTGTTCCCGCATCTCCTCTGGGGTTACCCTGAAGCCATTCTTGGACCTTTCCAGCAGGTGCAACTTGGCTGCCAGCCATCGTGCCCTGTCCTGCTCCAGCTGTCCACATGCTGCTGCCACCTCTTTAGAGACATGACAGGGAAATCACCCACACCTGGTAAAGTCCAGGAAGGGACCTGGATCCATCATTACTATTCCAGCTTCTCCAAATCCTCAGAAGCTGTGAGTGGCACAGCCACCCTCCTAAAGACTTCCTAAGTGTAGCCTGATTAATTTCATGAAGACACATAGCTATCAAGTAAGCAGTGCTAAAAAACTGCTGCCATAACAGCTGTAGCTACCCTGGGTGCCTGACACTTGCTCCAGAGGGCATCTGTCCTGACCACAACAGGCTTGAATTTAAACTGAAAAGCAAAACTGAACTTGGACCAATCACTACACTCATATCAGAAAGGCTAGGATTTAAACCAATCACAGGCCTGCAACTACTACATTAGCAGCTCTCCACTCACATTTCCTTGGGTTAGTCTAGGTGGACTTCTTCTGGGGTGCTGACCACCAGTGCTGCCTCATAGGTACTGCTCAAATGAAACCTTGCTCTGTGGTCCTGTGAATCTGCTCATGATTTATTTCTCTGGTAACAAAGGCTTGAAAATTATTACACATCTACTCCTGATTCTTATCCTGAGTAGTATGAACAAAGTTGTCATTTCAAACGAAAGCTGTAACACTAAGGGCTTTTAGTCCTGAAGAGCTCCAGAGATCAGCAGCTGATGAAGATCAGTGGAAGAAACCAGTATCTGGCAGTGTTGGTCATCAGCGTCCAGCATTAACTAGTGTGATTGTGGCTTTGGAGCAGCTGGAAGATTCACACTTCACCAATTCACAATTTCAACCTGTGAATCAAGCCAAAGAACTCTCAGATAACTGGCAGTAATTTAGAGTTCTATACATTGGGCTGGGAATAGGAATCCTGGCTCATAAACTAATGAACACACCAGACCTTAAATAAATATCTAACTATAAAACATGCTCAATGTATGCATAAATTTAGAAGATTACAGGGGAACAAGGTTGCTTCTGGCTCCCACATTCTGTGATTTTATAATGATTTCCAGTTTCTCATCCTGAGGTGCCCACAATCTGACAGCTGGCGCTTTTTAGGATGCTGCAGGTACATTAAAGGCACCAGAAGATTCTTGGGCTCAGAGTATTGCCTGGACCTCACAAAGGCACATCTCACAAGTCATCTGGTGCTTGTCCTGTGTTTTTCCTAGAGGTTTACACAGAGCATGTAAATCGGTTGTACTTAAGACATTTCTTGAATGATACTGAAGATTTCTCTCTTGTGCCATTAAGTTCCTTTTTGGTGCTCATCTACATCTCTCTGATGGCATTGTAAAGCAGTGTCTGCTGCTTGTCCCTCTCAAGCTGGGGACTCCTGGCTACAGTGCTTTATTGCCACCCACCTATGTAGTCCTCAAAGCCCACCCCTAATGTCACTCAGCTTTCTCTTCTTCACCAATGCTTCCAAGAGGCGTGTGAAGCTAACTGGAGAGTTTTCTCTCCTCTTTCTTTGGACCTTTTTCCCCTAAATTCTCCCAAATCTCCTAGAAAAAAAAAAAAGAGAACAAGACTGGATACAATTAAAGTCAAAAAGAAAGACTCACCCAGAGTAGAATATTAGCTTCTCAACTGTCTTCATGTACCTTTGCTTTTTAAACCTCAGGCAAGAAGCATTTCTTGAAGTAACATTTATACTAGTTAGATTTTATTCATCCAATCACATGTAGCCTGCTATACATTAACATTCTTCATTCAGGATTTCAAAATAGCCTGAAAAAGCAAGAATGACAGTCATAACATTAAACCCAGTGGCACTAGGGTGGTGAGCAGAAGGACTCCTGGTCAGGTCAATGTTAAATCTCGGAGGTATTTAATTCTAGGTAAATCACTACCTGTTCATAAAGCTAACAGACACTTGGCCTTCAGTAGAAGCAACAAAAACAAACGGGCTTTGTTCATTATTGATTTCATGACAAAGCACAACTTCTAAGCTTTCTAAAGGAGTGCCTCAATAAAACAGTTTTTCTCAGACAGATTTTAAAGAATATAATTACTCAAAATTTGAGCACTTTTATTTGTAGCTTCATATGATTTATTCCCTGTACTATTTTATGTTTTCTAAGAATATTAATACTAGACAAAAATAAATTCAGTAGATAGTAGATATTAATACTAGACAAAAATAAATTCAGTAGATAGTAGATTGAAGATCCTTCAAATCATAAAGTTACAAATAGAGGCATTAAAATTGAAGGGAAAAAAACTGTTCCACTCTCAATAACCATAAAAACTGGCCTCTAAAAATAGATGCACAAAATTTATAAACCTAGAGACTCAGATGACTGAGAAACAGAGCAATAGCAAGCTCAAGGAGCTCAGCCTGAAAGCTAAATAGAATTAACAAGAGCTTGTGTCATGATCTGACATGGTTGGGTCTTCATGGTCTTGAAGGCTACTACAGCCAAGCTACACACAGTCTTAGGCCCCGGGATCATTTACTAAACTGTCTGTCCCCACCCCTTGTGCTCTGAGTCTCTGCCTCAACTCACTGATGAATGGTTCTCAACTTGATCCTCCCCAGCCCCTTGTTGTGTCACCCAACACTGCCTCTGCTTCACCTCTCAGGTAGAGTCCAAGACAGTGATAAATCTGTGAATTCTCACACCATTCGTGCTATTTTTCTCCTCAGTGTTCCAAACAAGTTTACGTTTCAGAAAACCAACCCAAACTAATTGTAACCCAAAAGCTGTGTAGGTTGACACATGTAGTCAATGTTACAAAGTACACTGTTTCAGGTATAGTTGGATCCAGGCACTCAAATCATACTTCCAGGAACTAATTTCTCTTCACATACAGGCTCTGATTTCTTTTGTGTTGGCTTTGGTATAACGTAGTTAGTGACAACATCTACACTAAGACCATCAGAGTCATATCTGCCAGCTTGGCCTAGGAAGAAAGACGGCTCCTCCTCACACATCTGACAGAAAGAGTGCTGGGCTGGACGTAATTAGCGGACCAAGAGCTGTGGACATCCCGAATCCATGCCTGGCTCTTTCACATGTACCCTCCTGGAACTGGAAGATATGCCACCTCCACTTGCATCAGATAAGCAATGGGAGAGTGTAGGAGCATTATCTAAATGGAACAAACCAAAGCAACAGATGTCAGGTGGGATGGGCCAGTTCATCCTCTGAATTACAGAAGCACTACAGAGACTGAGCCTTTGTCCCTGTAGTGTAGACGCAGACCCAGGCTGATGGAGGATCCATTGCAGCCCTTGCCATATAGTCCCCATGGTAGGCACCAGGGTCCTGGAAGGCCTTGTGCTGGGTATGAATGCTCTTGCCTACAGACGGCACATTTGATTTCCCCAGGATGAGGGAACTACAGCCTTACCAGGTGCTTGGCAAAGGGAAAATCAGAGAACTGGGAAACAGTCCCAGTGATAATTATTATCCACTTACTGAAGAGGGCAGCAATGGCCAGAACAGGGAAGAACTCTGAACACTATGGACACTTTCTACAAAGTCTCCCAAGCCATCCTACTGATGCATACTGACTTTTATAGCTGTCGGCCCATCTCAGAGGGAGTGGTGGCATCTCAGAAGCCAAGGATCCCCTTTGTCCTTACTTTGCTTTTCCCACATACAGCCTTCCCACATCTCTGAAAAGGTTCTTAAGCTATTGCATCTGAATTTTCTCCTCACACCAAGAGAAGAGGAGCTGGGGGCTGATGAAGTTTCAAATTTTTCCTTGCAGCACTTAGACCTGCACTTAGACTGGTAGATGACAAGACCTGGCCATCTGCGGAGCAGAGCAAACAAAAACTGTCAGTGATCCAGGGACATTTGCATAACTTGGTGTGCTCAGTGAGCATTCTTTGTACCTTTTGGCAAGTGGAGAAATTAATAGTTTAATTTTATTTCAAATTTAGTGACAGGTTTTGATTATTTCAAGCAGGAAGAAATTAATATGAACCAGATTCTGAGTTCTTAAAAACTCCTTTTTCAAATGAGCCTTCCCACATTCTTGCTTACTGTGCAGCCTATAAAGTGTTCCACGCGTAACTGTAACAGCTCAGTCCACGCGTTCATCAGTAGTTTTTATGAGTGCCCTTAGGCCGCTGCATTGAATCAAAGTGCCGAAGAAGTTGTGCACAGGCGGGAGCCTTCTTGTGAGCTGTGTTTATGGTGCCAGAGAAAGAAAAAGATACAGTTGTTTGGGCTCAGAAAAGAGTTTGTTCCAAAAGACAATGGGCTATCAACTTAGTCTTTTTGCAAATATGGACATATATAACTCTTCATAATTTTCATCTGATGTACATGGATTTAACTTCCATAAATACATTAGAAAATCATTTTATGACAAAATTGAAGCAGTTTCCTATACAGAGATTTCAGTAACACTTGAAACATTTGGAGGTCTTAGAGGGCGCCAACAGCTTTTAGAGGTGATGATTAAAGAGCTGTTTGTTTCTTATCAGTTATCTCAGTAAAAACCAGGGAGGTGAATTCAATGTGCATCTTTCTCAAGCTCCTTTTGGCTTCTATCAGGATGAACAGACAAAAAATTATCATGCTGCAGTTTCAGACTGAATTAATCTTTCTGTTACTTATCAGTTGTAAACATGTAACTTGGCTTTCTTGCTCACCTGGACAGAATTTTAATCATTGAGCTGTATGTAGCTGGCTCACAAATATAGAAATCCACTTTCCATTAACATGTGGGTGGCTTCCAAAATCGAGATAGGCGGCTGCCCATTGGCATTTGAGTTTCAACCAAATCAAAGTATATGAGCAG
>PVIR01028266.1:0-22418 GCA_004026965.1 Petromus typicus | reverse complement strand
GTTAGCTCAGTGGTTCCGGCGCCTGTCTCGCAAGCGCAAGGACCCGGGTTCGATTCCCCGGTAACCACATAACAATACTGGGTGTGGAGACCCACACCCAGCAGCAACCAGTACCACATACCACAGTGCCGGGCGTGGTGGCTCACGCCTGTAATCCCAGCACTCGGGAGGCAGAGGCAGGAGGGTTGTGATGTGAGTTTGAGGCTGAGCTGAGGGCCAGCCTGAACCACAAAGGGAGACCCTGTCTCCAAAAATCTAAAAAAAAAAAAAAAGCTACTGGGAAGCTAAGTGTGATGGTGTACTCCTATAATCCTAGCCCTCAAGAGGCTGAGGCAGGAGGATTTCCACAAGTTCAAGGCCAGCCTGGGATACATAGTAAGAGTGAACTGAAGACCAGCCTTCTTTGTATAGTGAAATCCTATTCCCAAAAAAACAAACAAACAAACAAAAAACTGAGAAAAAAGACATTCAATAACAACAACAACAAAAAAAAAAAAAACCCTGAAGATGAAGAAATTGACTATGGATTACAGAAAGTAGGCCATAAATTCATAATTATAAATCCAAGGTAAAGAGGCTATGGGGGTTGATTATCAAATTCTATTTATATATCTTTTCAACTTTCAATAAAAAATTGTAGTTTTTTTCTAAGCATCCGACTAAGATGACTCTATTCGAAATCAAACCTTAGTTATTAATCTTCGGCTGGATCCTGGTTTGCGGACTTAGTTTGTTAAGAACACGTTCTGTGTTCCCATGTCGAGCCATAAAGTTGGATCACCCCTAAAGTAGGCCAGTACCCTCTTCAAGTGTGTTATTATTTTTTTCCCCAGGTACGGGGGATCGAACTCGTGCTTATGAGGCAGGCACTGTGCCGCTGAGCTACATCTTCAGCTTTATAACCTCTTCAATTGTAACGTGATTCTTTAAGACTAAACTGGGCTGAACTTTTAAACTTTCAGTGAAACTATAAGACAATACCATAAATTTGTAATCACAGTTGTTCTCAAACTCATTCTGAGGCCAGGGCTTCAGTCATTGTGTGTTGAGTTTGTTATCATTACTAACACTGAGAAACTTGGCTTAAGGGTAGACAAAGATGTCTTCATGTTGTGAGGAGAATTCATCAATAAAAAGTGTTATTTCATCCCAGATCTATCCTCTTGGGAGATTCGAAACCTTTTTTCCTTCTCTTCTCAAATTGGTGAGTAAAGAATTGGAAGTGTGTAGCGCCACCTTCTGGAAACCTCTGAAATCTTTTTCTTGGTGATTGAAAATCGGAGTTCGCCAGTTCTAGACCTATTGGTTTAGAATCTCTGTGGCTGGGGCTTCAGTACTAGCATTTTAAGCACGTTTTCACGTTCTTCTTCAGAGACAAATTCCTTTCTCAAATCTGCCTGATACGAATCCTCTGGGAGTGTTCCTTTAACATTCTTTTCCTTGGATCACCATCCAGGTTTACCAAATCGGGCTAAGAAAGGGACCTGGTATATACACAAAGGAATTAAAAGAATCGTATCACAGCGACATATGTGCATCCATGTTTATAGCAGCTCAGTTTGTGATTGCTAAATCTTGGAAACAACCCAAATGTCCATCAACTGGAGACTGATTAAAGAAGATGTGGTTCATCATAGAATGGAGTATTACTCTGCCATTAAAAATGATAAGATTGAGTCATTCATGCTCAAATGGATGTACTTTGAGGACATCCTCATAAGTGAAATAAACAGGTCACAGATGTGTAAATATCGTATCTTTTCTCTGGTATGAGAAAATGAAGTTGTAAATGAGTTGTAGGATGTATAGTTGATATTGTGAAGTAGAAAATAGTTAAAAGGAAAGAGAATGTAAGGGAAAATAACAAGGGAGAAACGAATGTGGTAATAATAAAGAAAAAAGATTGTTTATGTAGGGGGTGGGGGGAAAAGGGAAAAATGAGAATCAAGTCATGTCATATTCTGGTACAAACTTTCAATGTTGAATGAGGTTATGATGTGTATACATAATGTACCAATAAAGATAAAAATTAAAAAGAAAAAAAAGGAAAGGGACCTGGAACTTTAGATTTGTCATATGCATGCAAGCTGAGTCTCCAAAGAGGAACATTAGACAGCTGTTAAAGAGTGGAATGGCTCATTGTTGAATGCAGTCATGATGTGTATATGTAATGTACCAATAAAGATTTCAATTTTTTAAAAAAAAGTCAAATGGCACAGCACCACCTCAGACCCTCAGTCAATGTGTACGGAACATCTACACATGGGGATCTGGTGACTCTACCACAGCCACAAGCCCTTGGGGCTTCTACCCCATCTAGTTGTGTAGTTTTACAATCTAGCCCCAACTGTTGCCCTTAAACCTCACAGGTCTTTGTATCTAATACCAGTGAGTGAATCTGTGACGCCAGCTGCCTGACGGGCAGAATTCCTCCTCAGGGTGACCACAGCCCCCTTAGTCGTGTGTGCCCTTTAACCGGTGAGGAATTCTCATGCGGCACTCACACTCCCACCCCCACCTTCTTCTTGGTGGCAAACAAGTGTTCTAGGTTTCAAACAGCTTTTGGTCACATCTGTGTGTGACAGATCATGATCCAGCTTCCTGCCGTGGTCAGAGGATGAACTTGACGCGCTGTCTGGATTTCTTCCAGGGCTCCGGCCCAGCACAGCTGCCTGAGCACCCACGCGAAAAACGACCTTTGTCTTAAGTAAAAAGCACCCGTTACTTTGGAAGAGCCCTATGGGATAAGAAGCCCAATTTATGCCTGAGATAGAATGAATTAAAAGAACTATAAACAGAACTTTAAATCAAACAGTGTACATCATGAATTTACGAGAGGGAAAAGAATATAGAATTTCCCAACATAACTACTGCGGTCTTTTCTTGAGGTCATCTCAGAAGAGTAACTGTTGTAAGACATGCCTTGGGGAAATATGTTCTTTTCCCTCCATGATCATTTTGGAGGCTTGCTTTAAATTGCAATCATCCTTTGGTGTCTGTATGGGTTTGGTTGTGGGAAGCCCCCCACACACCCCACTGTGGATACCAAAATCTACAGATGTCCAACTCCCTTCTATAGAGTGGCCTAAGATCAAGGCTGCTCCAGAAACAAAGAGCAGGACCTCTTGAGCCCAGGAGCTTGAGGTCACCTGGACAGCACAGTAAGGCCTCGTCTTAAAAATAAATGCAAGTAGGGCCGGGGAGTTAGCTCAGTGGTTCCGGCGCCTGTCTCGCAAGCGCAAGGACCCAGGTTCGATTCCCCGGTAACCACATAATAATACTGGGTGTGGAGACCCACACCCAGCAGCAACCAGTACCACATACCACAGTGCCGGGCATGATGGCTCACGCCTGTAATCCCAGCACTCGGGAGGCAGAGGCAGGAGGATTGCTGTGATGTGAGTTTGAGGCTGAGCTCAGGGCCAGCCTGAACCACAAAGTGAGACCCTGTCTCAAAAAAAATAAATAAATAAATAAATAAATAAATAAATAAATGCAAGTAAATAAATAGCATAGCATTTGGGTGCACACGACTTACATCCTCTCGTATATTTTAGATCATGTCAACATAAATGCCGTCCATGCGCATGGCTGTTACAGCATCTACTTTAGGGAATGATGACCAAGAGAACAGTCTGTCAGTGTCCAGTACAGGTGCAGTTTTGTAATGAGTGTTTTCTCTCTGCAGTTGCTTGAACCTGGCATTCGGAAGCTGTCGGCAACAAGGGGCAGCTGCAGCTCTTCAGTCATAAGGTCAGAAAACAACACCTGCGTCAGGTACGTTAACCCGGGTGGCTTGGGTAGAAAAATCTCTTCATGGCTCCACACCGCTCATTTCTTTCTTATTTATTTATTCTTTTTTTTTTTTTTTTTTTTTAGGTTTTTTTGAGACAGGGTCTCGCTTTGTGGTTCAGGCTGGCCCTGAGCTCAGCCTCAAACTCACATCACAATCCTCCTGCCTCTGCCTCCCGAGTGCTGGGATTACAGGCGTGAGCCGCCACCACGCCTGGCACTGTGGTATGTGGTACTGGTTGCTGCTGGGTGTGAGTCTCCATGCCCAGTATTGTATGTGGTTACCGGGGAATCGAACCCGGGTCCTTGCGCTTGCAAGACAGGCGCTGGAACCACTGAGCTAACTCCCCGGCCCTATTTATTCACTTTTGTAGCGCGCACAGCAGAACCCAGCGCTTCACATATGCTGAGCATGAGCTCTGCCTCTGAGCTTCTCCCTTAATCTGTCCGTTCCTTTTTCATTAACTAAGGGTCACCTGTTTGAGTTTTCAGCTACCTAGCCGCTCTGCTAACCACAGCACCCTGGTTGCCTCCCTTCCTTTGCAGCTCTCATGCCCTCTGTATTCTGTACAGAATAGTTTGCTTTCTGTGTGTCCTTTTTCCCACCATTTCCTTTTCGATGGATCAGCCTATAAATGAGTAAAAGAAGTGATGGAGGCCCCAGGTCAGTGGCTTGTGAGCAGTTCCGCAAAACTGCAAGGCTTCCACAGAGTCTGTCATGGCTACTTGCCCGTTCAAGAGTTGGAAGCACACTGAGCCCCAGATCCCTCCACTCAAGGCTCCAATCAAGTGCTCTGGCTTTTTGTTGTGTATATGGTCCTGTGTGCTGGTCAGTTTTCTGTTACTGGAACAAAATACCCAAGAAAGATAAACTTAAAGGAGGAAAGTTTTATTACAGCTCCTGGTCTCAGACTGTTGTCATTTGGCCCTATTGCTACAGGCCGGAGACTAGGCTGAGATCATGGCAAAAGGTGAGTGGAGAGGGGTTCAATTCATAGCAGCCAGAAAGCAGAGAGAGGAGAGAAATAAGAAAAAGGGGTGGGAACCCTGTATAGTGTCCAAGATCATCCTCTTCCCCCACTCCCCTCATCTCTGTTTTCATTACTTCCTAAGAATGCCATCAAATCCATCAATGGGTAAATCCACTGGTGAGATAGGAGCCCCCATGATGCAAACTAGCCTTCAAAACTCCCCCTTTTGAACATAGAAGACTTTCAGGGAACGTTTTATATCCAAATCATAATATTCCACCCCAGCCTCCAAAGGCTAGTGTCCATCTCATTATGCAAAATACACTAGTCCTTCTCCAGGGTCCCCAAGTCGCAGCCATTTCAGCATTACTCAAAGTCTAAGCCAAAGTCTCCTCTGAGACTCAAGGCAAACCCTTCCCTGGGAGCTTCTATAAAAATAAGAAGCCAATCAGAGACAGTATTTCTAACACATATAATGGTAGGAGAGGCATAGTGTAAATATTTCTATTCCAAATGTCAGGTATAGGAAACTGCAGGGATGAATCAGACCAAAGCAAGACTTAAATCCAGCTGGGCAACCACAGTGGCCCCTGAGCACAGTGAAGAGAGTCCAAGCTTCCACCAAGCAAATTCTTTCGAAGGAGTTTATTCTTTTAGATCCTGAATAAGCACGGGAGGTATCTGGCTAACAATTGAGAGCTCTTGACATCTATTTGCTATGGCTCTGGTACAGAGTAATTGGCTTCTTTTGAATGACAGCTATTTCTTCAGCGAATGCATCATCTTGACCCCAATTTTACAAGGGTTCCTTTTCTGGATAAACTGTACACTTTCCAGATCTATCTCCTCTGATTTTCACTCATGAGTCTTGAATTTACCCTCCCGCAGAATCCCACGTCGTGAAAAAATGCAAACAAGTCTGGTTCCCAACAATCTTGGTTTCCATCCGTCGCTGCAGGAGCAGAGTCTAAAGCCCACATTCCTCCCCACATTCTGCTCGTCTGAGCTCACATCAGAATTACCCATCAAGCTCTGTTTACTGCATTCCAGGGCTTTCCAGCCTTTTCCTCCCACAAACCAGTTCCAAAGGCCTCTGAACAATGCAGTTTTCTATTAGTCAGCTTTTTGTCACTGTGATAAAATGCCTAAGAGTGACGATAAAGGAAAGCTTTGTTTTGGCTCAATTTCAGGTCTGAGACCATGGAGACTTGGCTTCAGGGCACCAGATGGGCCCACGGTGAAGGAGAAGGGGTGGTAGAGCAGAGCTGCTCACTTTCTGAGAGAAACAGAGACTGAGAAAGAAGCCAAAACCGGATATGGTCCCCAGAGTCCCGTCCACATGACCCACTCCCTTCGACCAGACCCCTAAGTAATGGAAACCCCTACGGTTCCATTACTGTTCAATAATGTCATCAAGTTATTGATTCATCAGAGGGTTAATCCACTGACGAACTTAGAGCCTCATGATGTATTCACCCCCAAATCCCGATCTCTACATCTATTAGCTCTTTGGGAGACATTTCAGATCCAAACTACAACAGACTGGAAAACAAATTTCTCAACTAGGCAATTTGAAAACCACTCATTACAATTATCACCTGGTCTCTAGCATATAATGTCCAGTGACCCAACAAGCTAAACAGTTGTATACTATCGGGAGGTAACAAGCAAACCTTTCATAATCGTCTTCGGGTCCCTCGCTGAGGGACTCTCCAACCCCCCGCAGCTGGGACCAGGCCTGGTGGCTGTGAGGGAGAAGCCGAGGAGACCCAGAGCAGCGCATCCAAACTCAGGCCTGGGTCACGCTGCCTGCTAACTTGTCCTGGCTCTGAACACCTGGTGTCCACGTTCCTGCCTTGGACCCTCGGTCCCAATTACTGGGTCCCTGTCTGGACTCTGCACTGTCCCTTCACCAGAGTGTTGTGACGTGGAGTTTTTTACCTGTCACTCTGGCTGGGGCCATGTTCCCTGGGTGCCACTTACTGAACTCTGAATCGGAGCCATTCCCAACCTGATCTGCTCCCTGATTCCACCCTCTTTCCTATCTGAACAGCCAATCTGCTCTGTCAAATTCAGACAGAGATTGTCCTAAAAAGTCTAAGTCTATAAACTCCTGCCAAATCAGAGGGCCACCTGGGGCCTGGACCCTGGATTTTGTATTCCTCAGAGGATCTTTTCCCTTCTGTTTGGAAGTCTTCTCTCCTTGCTGCACCACCCTACGTGGTGAGTAAAAAAAAATTAACAGCACCTCAGGGCAGTGGTGTTTGAACAGCTCTACAAAGCCCCAAGATTTCCACAGAGCCCCTAAGATGAAGCTGCCATTTCAGGGTGCACCACAGTTGGGCCATTTTTCTTTTTAGGTTTTTTTTTTTTTTTTGAGACAGGGTCTCACTTTGTAGTTCAGGCTGGCCCTGAGCTCAGCCTCCAACTCACATCACAGCAATCCTCCTGCCTCTGCCTCCCGAGTGCTGGGATGACAGGTGTGAGCCACCACACCTGGCACTGTGGTATGTGGTACTGGTTGCTGCTGGGGTGAGTCTCTACACTCAGTATTTGTTATGTAGTTACCAGGGATTGAACCCGGGTCCTTGCGCTTGCAAGACAGGTGCCGGAACCACTGAGCTAGATCCCCGGCCCTTTTTTAGGTTTTTTGAGACAGGGTCTCGCTTTGTAGTTCAGGCTGGCCCTGAACTGAGCCTCAAACTCACATCACAGCAATCCTCCTGCCTCTGCCTCCCAGACTCCTCAGCCCCTTTGAGATGTTCATGAAAGCTGCAAAAATACGTCTCCAAGATTGCAGCAGTAGTCACATACGGCTATGGAAGTGTAAAATGAATGCAGTTAAAGTGTAACAAAACTTAAAATTCAGTCCCTTGGTCACATCAGCTAGACTGCTATTTCAAAGTTTCAAGTCTTATGAGTAGGTGTTCAATTCATTTTGGATTGATCGATGTACAGAGTAAGCGACAGGGATCTAGCATTAGACTTCTATACTAGGTATCTGGTTTTGGTTTTGGTTATATTTTTGTTTATCTGAGTTTTTTAGGTACTGGGCATCGAACTTAGGACCTTGTACTTGCCAGGCAGATGCCAGAACTACTGAACTAAGTCTGAAGCTAGTTAACCAATTTTTCTAAATCTATAAGAGCTATCTTTCTGATGTATGTCTTTTGGTATTTTCGTCAAGAATCAGATGGCTGTAGTTGTGTGGTTTGTTTTGATGTTCTTTATTCTATTCCACTGATCTGCTTTTCCAATTTTGTGCCAGAAACAAGCTGGTTTTGTTACTGTGGTTTGGTGGTGCAGTTTGAAATTAGGTTTTGTGGTCACCCCGACCCTGTTCTCATTGCTGGAGGGTTTTTTGGGGGGTGTTGGGAGTCTTTTGTGTTTCAACATGAGTTTTAGGATTTTTTCTCTAGTTCTGTAAAGACAGCCATTGGCATTTTCATGTAGATTTCGCTGAGTCCTCTTTGATAATATGGCCATTTAGACGATATTAATTCTACCATGTTCTGATGGACCTGGCAATCTCCTCATATTTTAATGTTTTCTCCAGTTTATTCAGTGTTCTATAATTTTCACTGTAGGAGTCTTTCACCTTCTTGATCAGACTTATTCTTAGGTTGGGGGGGTTGTTATAGTTTTACTTGTACTGAAGCTATTATAAATGGAATTTTCCTGATTTCTTTCTGAGCAGATTCATTATTGGTGTATAGAAAAGCTATTGAGTTGTGTATGTTGATTTTACTTTTTTCTGGACCTAAGGTTTGAACTCAGGGTCTTCAGACTGAGTTACAACCCTGGCCCTTTTTAACTTTGAGACAGGGGCTCTAAGTTACTAAATGGCCCAAGGAGGCCTTGGACTTGTGGTCTGCCTGCCTCAGCCTCCCACAGCGGTGGATGACAGGTGTGCACTGCCAGGCCCAGCATGTACATTGATTTGTGTATCCTGGCGCTTTGATCAATCTGTTTATCAGAACTAAAAGCCTTCTGATAGGGTTTAGAGTCTTCTAAGCAAAGATTATATCATCTTAAAATAGAAATAATTTTATTTCTTCCTTGTCTTTTGTATCTTTTTTGTTCTTTTCTCCTACCCAATTGCTCTGGCTAAAAAATTAATCTATTAAACAGAAGTGATGATAATGGATAACCTTGTTCGGTTCCTGACTTTGGGGGAAAAATGCTTTCAGTTCTTTATTTAGTACAATCTTAGCTAATGGTCACATATGGCCTCGATTATATTGCAGTTAAACACTTCTATATGCACTTTATGCATTGGTTTTATCATAAAAGGATACAGAATTTGGAAGAAGAGCTTTGTATGACTTTTGAGATGACTAGATTTGTTGAACTGCTCACTTCTCTGGGGACGCTCCAGTGTTTGCCCTGGTTTTATCAAACTGTTAAATTTGTCCAGCTGCAGGATAGCCCTTTTCCCCTAAAGGTGATATCTGGCCTAGTCCTGAGCTGAGATGACATTATGTCTTCCTCAAATACAGTGTACATTCCTAAAATTAAACACTGCAGCCACGTTACCACACACACACACACATACACACACACACAAATGCGAGTACAAAGATGCGCCTATTTTTCATACTAGGATTTGAGCCCAGGGTCCGCACGCTGACCTCCCCCTCCCCCACACTCCCTTTTTGTTTTTTGAGACAGGGACTTGGCTAGGTCACTAAGTTGCCCAACTTTGTGACTGAACTTTGCCTTCCTGTGTCAGCCTCAAAGCATGCTGGGATTGCAGTGTGTGCCACCACACCTGGCTACTTTTTAACTTTTTATCTAAAGCTTTGAATTTCACCATACTTAACGAACTTCCCAAAAGACTGACTAAAATCAATTGGTTTACATCTAAGATGGACAGATGTATCTTTTCTCTCACATCATACAGAAGATAAACACAAATGCAGGCTGGGTTTACTTGGCTTCTGTACTTCCCAAACTAGGCAATTAAAAAAAAAAAAAAAAAACTAGGGCCGGGGATTTGGCTCAGTGGTTCCGGCGCCTGTCTTGCAAGTGCAAGGACCTGGGTTCGATCCTCGGTAACCACATACCATACTGGGTGTGGAGACTCACGCCCAGCAGCAACCAGTAAGTACCACATACCACAGTGCCGGGCGTGGTGGCTCACGCCTGTCATCCCAGCACTCGGGAGGCAGAGGCAGGAGGATTGCTGTGATGTGAGTTTGAGGCTGAGCTCAGGGCCAGCCTGAACTACAGAGTGAGACCCTGTCTCAAAAAACCTTAAAAAAAGTAAAATTAAAAAAAACCTAGAAGATTTGGAGAGAAAGTTGAAATACAAGAGTTTATAGTCCTTCAGGACTTTTTAGTCCCTTTACTAGATTTTTCCATTGGCCCAGCTGATGCCCCACCCCGTCTACTTCCCACCATCTGTCGGTCAAAGCCTGGGGCACTCCACCACTGAATTACATCCTCATTTAAAACGTTATGAGACAAGATCTTACTAAGTGACCCACACGGGACTTGAACTTACAATCCTCCTACCTCCATCTCCTCCAATGATACAGTATTCTTTCCTTCTAAAAAGGGAGAGAATTACATAGCAGTATATGTCTTTTAAATATAAATATACTCGAACATTCCACGCTACCGTTGCAACATTGCAAAGTAACAATGTTTCCATCATAGCAAATATTGAAACAGTATTTTGATTTCCAGTGGTTTCATAATGTCAGATCTTTGTTGATTTAAGAAAATCAAAGTCCAAATAAATACTACATTTTGTGATAGTCTTCAATTTCTTTTAATGCACAAGGATCCTCTTCCATCTCTTTCTTTCCTAGAAATCTATTTAAGAAACTCAGTTGTAGTAGGAGTATAGTGGCATACATCTATAAATTCCGTATTCTGGGAGGCTGAGGCAGGAAGTTCCTAAATTGGAGTGACTTAGCAAAATAAGAAGTGTTTCAAAATTGAAAGGCAGAGAGAGGGTGGGGATATAGGAAGGGCCCTGGGTTTAATCTCAGAACCACCAAGAAAACTAAAGGAAGAAAAACAAAGCTTGTTTGTTCAGTGTTTTCCCATGGCTGAATTTGGAGTCATAGTGAGGCATGTCATGTGATTCTGAGATTTGGTCATAGGAATGCTTATTCTACACTTAAATCATCAAGTAATTGAAATATATTAATATAGATCCCATTTGATCTTTTTTCTGAAGAAATTCTTCAGATAATTTCCCAAGCAGTGCTTCCATTTAGGAAGTTCCCCTGTTGTACGTTTCCAGGTAAGTAATTTTACTTTTGAAAGGCAATCCAAGGAAAAGAAAAACGTTCTTGAATTCCATTTCTTCCAGTAACCACTAGAGGGCGACATTGCCTTTATTATAGATCTAGTTCAAATTGCATCAAACTAGTTTTTATGTTTTTGACAAGTTGAACTTCATTCTCAAATATGACTTCTAATCTCACTTCTCTCAAATGTGACTGCGTTTTGGGATGACCTAATGCTGTGTCTTTCACATCACTTCGCTTCTTGACCCATTCCCAATTCTAACCATGACGCGGCCACAGCCTAAAACAACAAAAGAAGAAAAGAAAAACTAAGTGAAACTACCAAATACAAAGCAGCTTCTTGGACGAAAAGACTATTAATTTAGAAAGGAAAGAGGCAAACCGTTTTTGAGTTGGTATCCAGTTCACCGCCCAAGGTCAGAACTGTAAAATACACCACAAAGGTGTCTTTGGGCATGGGAGAGGAGGCCCGGAGGGACGCGTGCACAAGCCCCTCCTGATGGCGCGGTGGCGCCGTGAGGACCGGGGCACTCTCGTACCCGCGCGAGTAACACGAACTGGGCCTCAGCAGGACCTGCGTGGGTCGGCCGGAACCACGGGCTTCCTGGCTAACCGCTTCCGGGCATCGATCCCGCAGCAGCAGAGCCGGCGCCGGGTGGAGATCGGCCGCTCCCTTCGCCCCCGGGAAGCCGAAACACGCTTCAGAGCCCAGCACCTGCGTCCGCCGGTGTCCGGGCCTCCTTATTCTTCACACCTGGGCCAAAAAGGATTCGCTAGGCAGCAGGGGGCAGATACTACGATCCAGGGGAGGCGGCGCAGTCAGGACGCCCTTCTTCTCTCCAAAGTGGGCTCCCCAAAGTGAGTGTGAACTACAAAGGGGTGCAGGTGCTCGGTGCTCATCGGCTCCGGGAGCCATCCCCTCATCCGACCCCGGGCTAAGGAGAATCTGTGTAGAGACCAGGGCTCACGGAAGACCAGGCAGGCTTGAGAGGAGATGCAGGAGCACCCTCTCCCCTCCCACGCAGCCAGCGCTTCCTCCCGGCGGAAAGAGGTGGGCGCCCGGCTCGCGTCCCTCGCGTGTCCTGTCCCCCCACGCCGGGCTGCAGGGGGTCTTTGCAAACACCCAAAGCCTAGATGGCCGGAATGGAGACAGCACACCGGGGCTTTCTCCCCGTTTTTCCTCCAGCAGTCAGCTCGCAGCTGAACGTCCCGACCCCTCCTTCCCGGACCCCGCTCCCCGCCCAGCCCGCAGCTCGCGCATCCCCCTCCTCCACTCGGGTCGCAGCCGCTCCCCCGACCCTCGGCCTCCCGCCCCGCCTCCGCCGCCACGGGGTTCCTCCCCGGACGGGATGAAATCTACATAGTGCCCGCCCCTGCCGGAGATCATTGGTGTAGCCGTGCCAGTTGCGGTCTGTGATTGGTGGGCCTCCGGGGGTGATTTGCATGCTGGCCGCAGCCGGGTACCCAGCTGTGCGGGCGGCGGGCGCCCAGCAGAAGTTTGCCGAGCGCCTTCTCGCCGGCTGGTCCCGGACTCGCGCTGCGCCCCGCGCCGCCGCCGCTGCCCCTGTTGTCTCGGGAACCCTTGTAGAGAGCACGGGCGCTTCGGGCGCAGGACGTGAAGGTGGACGAGGGGCTTCCCGGGAGCCGTCGCACTGACAGCCGCGCGTCGGGACGCCGCGAGTGTCGCCCACCTTCCCGCGGCCGCCGGGCGGGCGATGCGGCCGCCGAGCCCCGCGGCGCGGAGCGGACGGAGGGCGCCGCGCGGAGCCTAGAGCGCGCCCGGGGCCGGGCGCATGGAGCGGTGAGCGTCCCGCGCTCGGCGAGGCGGCCCGCGGCAGGCTCCCCATGGCCGGGACGTACAGCTCCACCCTGAAGACTCTGGAGGACTTGACCTTGGACTCCGGCTATGGGGCCGGGGACTCGTGCCGCTCGCTCAGCCTCTCGTCCTCCAAGTCCAACTCGCAGGCGCTCAACTCTTCGGCGCAGCAGCACCGCGGGGCGGCCTGGTGGTGCTACTCCGGCTCCATGAACAGCCGGCACAACAGCTGGGACACGGTGAACACGGTGCTGCCCGAAGACCCCGAAGTGGCCGACCTGTTCTCGCGCTGCCCGCGGCTCCCGGAGCTGGAGGAGTTCCCCTGGACCGAGGGGGACGTGGCGCGGGTGCTGCGCAAAGGCGCCGGCGCGCGGCGGCTGCCCGCCTTCTCCGGGGAGGCGGTGCGGCGCCTGGCCGGGCTGCTCCGCCGGGCGCTGATCCGCGTAGCCCGCGAGGCGCAGCGCCTGAGCGTGCTGCACGCCAAGTGCACCCGCTTCGAGGTGCAGAGCGCCGTGCGCCTGGTGCACAGCTGGGCGCTGGCCGAGAGCTGCGCCCTGGCCGCCGTCAAGGCTCTGTCCCTGTACAGCATGAGCGCCGGCGACGGGCTGCGCCGGGGCAAGTCCGCGCGCTGCGGCCTCACCTTCTCCGTGGGCCGCTTCTTCCGCTGGATGGTGGACACTCGCATCTCCGTGCGCATCCACGAGTACGCGGCCATCTCGCTCACTGCCTGCATGGAGAACCTGGTGGAGGAGATCCGGGCCAGAGTTCTGGCCAGCCAGAGCCCCGACGGTGGGGCGGGAGCCGGGGAGGTGTCCGCGGAGGCCTTGGAGATGGTCATCAACAACGATGCCGAGCTCTGGGGCGTCCTGCAGCCCTACGAGCACCTCATCTGCGGCAAGAACGCCAACGGTAAGAGCGCGGGCCTTGCCCCGCGGGCCAGGTGGAATCGTTCGCTCGGAGGAACCTGCTCAGTGTGCCGGGACCCCGCGGTGGGCCCGAGGATGGAACTCGTTCTGTGGCTTTTGCCAGACATTGTTTGGGATATCTGACTTTTGGAGGTTAAAACTGTGTCGAACGTCTCTTTCAGGTTCTGCATACTGTCTTGGGGGGCCGTTCACTGATTGGGTGTTATTCAGACTTTGGATCTCACCGGGGCTGAACCTCTCAGAGCGAGGCTTACTCCAGGCCGCTCTTTGCTGTGATTGGTTAGATCTAGTTGTCCGATTGTCCCCCAGTAGCTAGGCAGACTATGCTTCGTCCTCCTGAGTTAGCACCATAGCAGCAGCCTGAGGGTCTGAATCCCAAGACCTCAGCCTCGGATAAGTGGGATGGGCAAGAACAGCGGGAAACACAGGACATGTCCTGAGTCTCAGCGGGGTTGAAGGGCACCTGGAGTCAGGTCCCCTCGTGGGAGGTGGAGAAGAGAGGTGGGTGCTGGCTCCCAGGGCCACATTTTCCAATTTGTCATTAACCAAATGACTTAAGCCCGCTTGTTGAATTACGTGAGCGACCCCAGGGGCCTTCCCAGAAGCAGGGGTGACCCGCTCAGCCGCCTTAGGAGGAAGAGCCGTGCAGCTGCATGATGCCGACTCCGGGACAGAAACAGTTTGCACTTCTCTGGAAGATGCCATCGCTTTGGTGCAAGGGACAAAGGCCAAGCCCTTGACCTTCTCCCTGGTAAGGTTGGGGTCTGCCGTGCATTCAACGGCAAGCTGCCCATCAAGACTCCAGTTTCAGGAGCCGGCGCTATAAGTTATTTAGGATAGACTATGATTAGGCCTCCTTGCGATCTAATTGGAAGGGCCGTTTTGGGTGAAGCTTTTAGGGGCAGATAAGTAGTCTGTGGAAGAGGCCAGGTGGTACTTGAAAGGAATAAATGGAGCCAAATTCAAGCGCGGTTTGACATAATCGGAAGAGCTGAAATAGAAAGTAACACTTGCAGTGTGAGTCACTGTTTGGGGCGCCTTACACACGTTAGCAACCCTTTAGGTAGTGTGCGATTCTAACTATGGATATTAGGTCTTCTCCCCCATTTCCTGGCATATGACTTCTAAAATCCTTGGACTCTCCAGAGTGGTAGTATGTGTAGTCTGATGAGCTGACTCCTGGCCACCCCTAGGCAGCTTCCCGGTCATGGTCATGAAAAAGAGTAAGGTAGATTTTAGAGGACTAGGTCTTTCAGCACCAGCCCCTGAAACCCGCAGGAAGGGAGAATGACATAACATTCAGTTGAGAGCCAGAGGACAAGGGTTTAATCCATTACCCATAGGTAATGAAGTCTCCATTTTAAAAAAGCCAAGGTTCCGTGCTTCTGGTTGGCTAGATCCTAGAGGGTGCCGCGCAGCCTTCTCCCCTGCTATGGACTGTGCATTTCAGTATCTGTGTCTTTTGTAACATCCTCTATCACAAGCTAGTCAGTACATTTCCCTGAGTTCTGTGAGCCATTTGGACAAATTAAGGTAGAGGAGGCGGTTGTGGGAACTCCATAGCCCGGCGGTCTGAAGTACAGGTGAAACAACTTGTGGCTTGTGACTGCCACCTGGGGAAGGGCCGAGCCTCGAGCACAGGGCCTTCAGCCTGCAGGGCGCGATGGAATCTTTCCAGGTAGATGGTGTCAGAGTTTAATTGAGCTGAGTCTGAGGACACACAGCTGTACCTACTGTAGACTTGTTTGCTTGCCAGTGGGGGGAAAGCCCCACACAGACATCTGTGTTGATTGTGGTGTAAGAACCGGGGAAAACTGGTTTTGTTCCCAGAAGTAGGTACCTGGAGAACCCACACCAGTGTATAGACAGGGAAGCAGTGTGCTCAACAGACAATCTGCCCGAGTCTGCACAGATGTTAGTGACCAACTGGACTTTGAACTCCAGAGAGATCCAGCTTCTAGCCCTGGAGGACAGGAAATAGTTGATTTAACAGTCCAACTTCCAAGGAGAGCCATAGTTTTACATGACTGGCACCATTTTGAAATACTGTCGATCCAGGGTAGCTACCTTGGACATCCCTTGCCCTGGTTTTTGAGCCTCTAGTGTTGCCGAAGAACTCGGCTGCAGTGGAAGAACGTTTGCCTTTGAATTTTACCCCCTCGGGTCCGACTTCAGGTCAGTACCGAAACCTAGTTGATATCACATCTGATAATGGGGCTTCACCCTGCAAAGTTCGTGGCTTCAACACTGGGAACACCACCCAGCTCCGGGAGAGGAAGTGGAGGGCAGGGGGATTTCCAGCTGGCTGTCGTAACAGGAGGCCTGGACTGAACTTAAGAAATAAAAGCTGAAGAGAGAAGACCTTAGCTCTAACCCTAGAAGCAAAGCTGGCTCTGAAACAAACCGTACCTTTCCCGCGCCGCCAGGGCCCAGCACATTGAAAAACCTTTTGTAAATCCAAGTTGAGGTGCCCAGCCAGAGCACCCTAAAAATGCAAAATAGCCAGAATTGCCAGAAAACGAAGTGTTCATCCAAGGTACTTCATCCGAAGGGGATTTACTCTCAAGGAGCGGCAATCCTTGAGATTTTCTTTACAGCATGGATTTCTGACGCTTGGTTTCACCTCTTTGCCCACCTCTTAGTTTTGGGGGGTTTTGGGGTTTCATCTGTTCGTTTTTGCAGTAACAGGCTTCTCCCTGATCCGTTTTTATTTATGTATTTATTTTTTTATCTTGAGACAGTCACCAACTTCGAAGGCTGGGCTCAAACTTGCGATCCTCCTGCCTCAGCCTCCCAGAGTGCTGGGTTTACAGGCCTGTGGCATCACATCTGGCCATAATAGTTCTGTCCCTAGGAGAGAGAGAGCAGTACTCCCTGAGTCCTCAGGGCTGGAGTCTCCCTCGTACCTCCTCTAAGCTCCAGGGACCTTCTCAGAGGCCAGGTGACCGTTGTCTCCACTTAGCAGCACAGATGTGCATTTCTTCTACTGTCCACGCTAACCAGGGGATGGCCTCACCGAACAACCACTGGGCTGATTTATTAAGTTCCTTTAGACAAAGTGAAATGAATATTTAGTAGAAAAGCAATGAATCACATATGCCTGAAAGCTGACTTCAGAGGAAAGCATAAACTACTTAGAAAGAAATGGAGAGATCCAAACCTTTGTTTTATTAAGATTATCCCGAGGCCAGCAGAGCTGCAGTTTATACAGCTGAAGGACCAAGTGGGGAATGGCTACATATGGGAGGGAGTATGTGGTTGGTATTCTCGTCCTGCTGGTCTTCCCTTTAAATTATATATTTATTGTTGTTATGCCTGCTAATTATATAGCATGGGCGCACACATTTGACTCAGCTATATAGAGCTCTTAAACTTCTAACGTCTTCCAACCAGGAATTTAAGAGCTCTAATCCATCTATTCCTATCCATTACTCAGAACACCAGGCAAATATGGTTTTGCTCAGCCCAAGATGGATGATAAAAGTTCTCGTATTTATAAACCAGCCCAGCTCCGTGGAGCAGCAGAAGTTATATGTTGTCCATTTGATACTGACATCTGGGATCCCGGGGCAATGTCATTAAGCGATGATATCTCTGATTTCCTTGTGGGATGCAGAGAAACCACTTTAATGGAGCAGTATTTATACACAAGGAGCTGGCAGGCAGGGACTTCTTCCGTCCACCACCTCCCTCTGTCCCCCTCTGTCTCTCTGTGTGTGCATCAAAGGCTTGACGTCCTTCTGGGTTTCTGTCTGGCCAGATTTGTTACCCAGCTTTCATGAGGGTGTGTGAGATTTGAGAAAATCCTCTTCCATTTCTAGAGTTTCAATGAAATGATACAACACTGGTGAGAATGTTCTTTTTCCAAAGCAGGGTTGAGGGGGAGTTACCTGAGGGTTGATCTAACCAGGTAGTAACAAGACAAACTCTGGCATCACCCTGAGAGCTTGAACTCCACCTCTGCTGTCTAGGTGAGTGACCTTGGGCAAGTGTTATAAGCATCCCGAGCCTCGATTTTGTCGTCTGTAAAATGGGTGATAACCCCTCCCTCATGAGCTTGTCTGAGGATTGAGATCATAGAGTGAGAGATCTTAGCACATAATAGGTGCTCAATAAAGAGTGGCAGTTCACTCGGCAGCTCTTTATTCAGCGCTGAGCTGGTGCCCAGCATTGGTAAAGGAGCTGTGGATTAAGTGGTAAAGAAAGGTGGGGGTCTGGTTGTTGTTTTTTAAGGACAGAATAATAGGACAGTATGCCTGGGGCTATTTAAATGATAAGTCTAGGACGGCCACTCTCAAGTTTCATTAGTAATAGCCAATACTACTAATATTGTCTAAGCACCTTCAGCCATAAATAGTGACTGAGGACTTCTCTGAATTCACTTTTCTCTTAACCAGTTGAGGCATGTCTGCACATCTCCTTTGCAGCTAAGAAAGGAAAGGGCTGCCTCTCGAGCAGCGCTGAAACCTCTTCTGGCCACAGGACTCACTGACGGAGGAGCCTGGACGCTTGATTTCCACTGAACTATGAGATCGAGAAGGAGCCAGGGTTAACTGAGCCTCAAGTGGCTGTTTAATCAGCCTCCACACCTGGGTAGTCTGCGGAGGGCGAGCGGCCCCCCTTTTCTTTGGCCATTTTGTGGAAGCCGAGGGACCTGGTAAAATTGACACAAAGCAAGCTTTGGAAGTGAAGGCTTTTTTTGGCCTTTCTTGCCTGAGGAAGGCAAATTTAGTTACAGGTAGTGAGAGGAACAGACATGGAGTTGTGCAGCTTCCTCCAGATGCTGCGCCTGGCCTCCCCACCCCCCAGCGGGAGGAGCCGCTCCTCCTCGAAGTTTCCACAGCACGCAGGGCATGTTCCTGAATCACTTCCTGCTTCTGTCTGTCTGTCTGTCTGTCTCTCTCTCTCTCCCCGCAGTCTGAACTCACAGGCTTCCTTGTCCCACATAAGGCCTGACGTAGACTAGGGACTCTGTAAATGATGATCAGGCCAATGATACACCACACGGCCTGTTTAATTCCAAGTGCGGAATTCCTCTAGTAACTTGCAAGGTCCTTCTTCCTCCTTGATCAGAGCAGAGGTTTCAGTTGTTTTCGATAAACAGACATGGTAGTTTGGGAGGTAGCCGCATCATAGGGCCGTTATTCAGCCATCTGACACCCTGATTTCTAGTAGGCTTCCCAAGGCATCTATAGTGAGTATGAGTGAGTGAAGGGTTTTTCCATTAAGGGGATGCCTTTCTCGTGGGTAGGGCCCAGAGTGTGAGGGTTTTAGGCAGAAGTCTAGTAAGCAGCAGACAAATCAACAGGAGGACCAACTTGCAAGTGTCCTCGGTATTAGGTATGCCAGTGTCCCCTCGCAGCAGAGTGGCCCTGGAGGGCGGACTGCTAACAGCCCTGTTCAGAAGAGGCTGCGCCTGTGTCCTACCTTGTCTCCCTCCAGTCTGAGAAGTGACCAAGTGACCAGGACCTGCTGCACGTGCCTGGTTTGCATAAACGACATTACGAAAGGTTCTAAAACAAGCCAGTCTTTGCCGCTCATCGTCAGGCTTGTCCCGTCTACCTCACCACCACAACCTGCCTTTGGCCAGATGGGACCTCTGCCCCTGTTTCACACTCTGTAGCTGTAGTGACTGACTGACTTTGCTGTACACCGTACACTCTGCAGCTGTGATCTCACCAATACCCTGCAAAAAGCCGGACATAAGTGTCCCGATTTTCATGGCTCAGTAGTGACTGGGCCGGAACCAAGTATGTGCTTTTCTTGTAAAGAATGATAAAAGCAAAGACTCACAGGTCAGCTGGTAATAGAGCCAAACACAGCAGCAGCATTGCGCTGTAAGCTCTTGTTTGTTAACTCCTGCTGTGGCCAGGCGCTTGAAGACTATTAGGCTGAGGAAGGCTCTCCCTACCCACCTAGTGCGTCCTGGAGGAGCTGTCCATTGGAGGGAGCCATGATTGGAGCTCAGAGGGGGCTGGGAGCTCTGCCGCCCGGGGAGGCCTTGCGAATGACAGCTGCAGGTGACCAGTAGGCTCGGCTGAAAAGAAAATCTGTGGTGACAGGGGCGGTGGGCGAGTGGGAGAGGGAGGGACAGCTCCAAAAGGGCCGCACATTTAGGCCGCTGGTCTCCAGGAGCTCCACCCACGTGCCCTGGAGGTGGCAGAAGAGCCTCTGTGAAGGGACTTGGTTGCTGTGGAGGCCACCACATTGCCCAGACACTGACTGTATGTATCCACATAGAGCACAGGAAGGAAATGAGTCAATGTGGTCCAGTGCCGAAGGGCCGGCTGTGGTGTCCACGATGGGTGCCATGTTGCTTGCCTTATTACCGATCCTTACCATCCAGAAAAGCCAATCTAAGTTCTTTCTCCTTTGCTGAGAAATAAGATCTGGTGGTGAACCTTTCAGAGGTTTCAGTGATCTAAACAGCCTGCTGTAGCACACATGCCGTAGGTTCACCACCACTGCTGCAGGCAGCTGGGTATGAATCAGGCTCTGCTCTGGGGATGCTGGGAAGGCGAAGGGTTTCCTAAAAGAAACACAGCTTGGAGTGGAGCTGCCAGGGTTCATGGTATGGAGCTAGGGAAGTTGCTTCACTTCGTGCCTTAGTTTCTTACTCTGTCATAAGGCTTCTCAGCTATGGCGCTGTGGACATTTTGGACTGGACTATTTTTGTCTCATGGAGTCTTGTGAATTGTAGGACACTTTCTTTATCCCCCAACACACACATGCACATACACACACACACACACACACACACAAATGTGTTTTAAAAGAATCTTCCCAGACCTGTCTAGTTGTCCCACCACCAGGAGCAAATTCACCTGTAATTAAGAAACCCTGTTCTCTAAGAAACATCTGAAAAAAGTACTGTCGTGAGGATTTGTAGGACATTTCTTTTTTTTTTAAGGTTTTTTGAGACAGGGTCTCGCTTTTGTGGTTTAGGCTGGCCCTGAGCTCAGCCTCAAACTCACATCACAATCCTCCTGCCTCTGCCTCCCGAGTGCTGGGATTACAGGCGTGAGCCACCATGCCCGGCACTGTGGTATATGGTACTGGTTGCTGCTGGGTGTGGGTCTCCACACCCAGTATTGTTATGTGGTTACCGGGGAATCGAACCTGGGCCCTTGCGCTTGCAAGACAGGCGCCGGAACCACTGAGCTAACTCCCCGGCCCCTGTAGGACATTTCTGTAGGGGACTGTGCATCCTTCCTAGCACAGTGGCGGCCAGCCGATGGCATGCATGTCACTGAGTTTTTTCAGATTATCACATGTTTAACTTTCGAGATGCACTAATTAATTTTCAGTTTTGCCAAGGTAGGAGTCTCTTGGGTAGGGGAGGATCCTGACCCGATGCCCAAGGTGACGAGTGTTAGTCACACACTGTCCTTGATGACTAATGTTCGGCATGTGAGGTAGGAGAGGGCTGTAGAGTCTGGAAAAAGTGCCCTTGAACCCTGCTCAGAGCTCAGGCTTGATGTTCCCTGGGACAAAGTGATCTGGCAGGAGCAGTGAGATCAGACATTTCCCTCTGAGCTAACGGCCACCCCACTGGGATGACGGCTGCAGGGCAGAGTCAAACCCCAGGGAGCCATTCTGCTGTGGATATTGGACTCAGCTTGTTGCAACTTACAAGTCCTGAGCCACAAGGCTGGCAGGTGTCTCGTGTTTTGCAGGCGTGTCATATAAACACATTTTGTGGTCATCGTGCTTGTTTTGAAAAAGATCTAAATGATTTTGCAGCCTTGACTCCGAAGCTGCGCGCTGGTGTGGGAGGAGTTGGTTAAGACACACAGCCTGAGAAATGTCACGGCAACCTTGTTAATCTACCAGTTAGGATTGCCAGCTACGTACAAGGCAAAGGAGAGGGATTGGAGGAAGATGCAAGTCCTTTTTGCCTGTCAAGGAATTTAGAACTAACTGCTTCAAAGGGTGAATCTTGGTGCCTATCGTGGATGCTTTTCCAGAGTTTATTCATTCTGCCTTTCCAGCATTTCCAGAAGTAGATAGAATTTCTGGCCCACAGCTGGGACTTCTTGTGATTGGAGAGCAAGGGGGAAGGGCTGTGTCCTGGGCACGTGGATGGGAGAGATGTGGACAGATGTGGCCCCTGAGCCAGGGGAGACCCTGGCTCTGGAACTGTGACTGGGCTTCCAGGCAGAGAACTGTGCAAGAAAGACCTGGAAGCCATCGCGTGTGTGTTGGAGGATAGCAAGTAAATGCACTTGGCGGGAAGGAGTAAGGGAGATAATGCAGGAAAAAGAGAAACTCTCCCACATCTTTTATCCAGATGTTAAGAGGCCTGCCAGAGTGCAGGATGAGAGTTTTCCAAAACTTCATTTTGTAATACAGAAATCAAGTGTATCTGCTGCCCGGCCCATTGTAACCACAGCCCCAGACCACCCGTTACACTTCTTGTTAATTCAAAGCTTGACCTCAAAAAGTGCACCATCCGGGCCGGGGAGTTAGCTCAGTGGTTCCGGCGCCTGTCTCGCAAGCGCAAGGACCCGGGTTCGATTCCCCGGTAACCACATAACAATACTGGGTGTGGAGACCCACACCCAGCAGCAACCAGTACCACATACCACAGTGCCGGGCGTGGTGGCTCACGCCTGTAATCCCAGCACTCGGGAGGCAGAGGCAGGAGGAT
>PVIR01028265.1:0-22131 GCA_004026965.1 Petromus typicus | reverse complement strand
AATGAGATTAAAATTTACGACCAAGAACTCTATTTTAAAAGGCACATGTAGTGTTAACAGTAATGACAATAATACAAGGGCTCAATTTGTCAAAAGGAAATAACAGTCCTTTTATGAAGGAGATGGAGCTGGGAGTCGGGGGAGACCAAGGCAGCATTTGCAAGACAGAATACCAAGAATACAGCATCACAGAAAGCAAACTCCAGGGATCTACAAAGGTTAAACCTTGAGAATCCAACTGAGGATGACAAGCCCATGTGTAAGAAACAACTGGCCAAGGCCAGGGAAAGAACCACCTAAAAGATTAATATGTGACAGTTCCTAATCCTCACACACAGCCAAGCTCCATGCTGTTCCCATCAGAGAGAACAAAAAGCCTTGATTTGCAGAAGGTGAGGTGGAATTCACAGAAGAGGCTGACTCACCAGGAATACTGAACACGTCTCCGGTGTTGCCTAATATCTTAGAAAAGTAAACTCTGAAAAGTCCAGTCTATTTCAAGTCACTGAACTATATCTTAGGCAAAGGGAAACAGCATTTTATAGGAATACCAAAGTATCCAGGATAATCAAAGCAAAATTCACAATGTTTGGGATCCTTTCAAAAATTCGCAGATATCAAAAGTGAGATAAATATGATCTGTGATGATAAAAAATAAATGAATGGAAATCAAACCTTAATGGGCAACTGATATTAGAAATAACAGGTAGAGGGGCCTGGGGTTTAGCTCAGTGGTTCCGGCGCCTGTCTTGCAAGCACAAGGACCCAGGTTCAATCCCCGGAAACCACATACAATACTGGGTGTGGAGACTCACACCCAGCAGCAATCAGTACCACATACCACAGTGCTGGGTGTGGTGGCTCATGCCTGTAATCCCAGCACTCGGGAGGCAGAGGCAGGAGGATTGCTGTGATGTGAGTTGGAGGCTGAGCTCAGGGCCAGCCTGAACTACAAAGTGACACCCTGTCTCAAAAAACCTAAAAAAAAAAAAAAAAAGAAAAAGAAAAAACAAGAAATAACAGGTATAGCATTAAAACAGTTCATGTATTACATGTATTTAAAAAGTAGAGATGTAGATGTTATACTGAAATAATCAAACATGTAAAACTGGAGTAGAAAACTGTCATGTGAAAAATGGACAATACACTGGAGAGAACTCATAGCAAATTAGATTTTGCTGAAGAAAAAATAAATGGATATGAAGATGTAACAGAAGCAATCCAAAAAAGAGAAGGAGAAGAAGAAGGATGAGGGGAAACAGGAGGAAGAGGAAGAAAAAAAAAAACAACAGAAAGAAAACTCTTAAAAGTGAGTAGAGGGCCAGGGAGTTAGCTCAGTGGTTCCGGCTCCTGTCTTGCAAGCGCAAGGGCCCGGGTTCGATTCCCCGGTAACCACATAACAATACTGGGTGTGGAGACTCACACCCAGCAGCAACCAGTACCACATACCATAGTGCCAGGCGTGGTGGCTCACGCCTGTAATCCCAGCACTCAGGAGGCAGAGGCAGGAGGATTGCTGTGATGTGAGTTGGAGGCTGAGCTCAGGGCCAGCCTAAACCACAAAGCGAGACCCTGTCTCAAAAAAAAAAAAAAAAACCTAAAAAAAAAAAAAAAGTGAGTAGAGCATCCATGCGCTATTGGAAAGTCTCAAGTGTCCTAATAAGGTTACAATGAAATCTATGAGGAGGAGATATAGCAGGAGTAAAAATACCTGAAGAAACAATGGCCATGAATTTTTCCAAATTTGATGAAAATTATAACTCTACAGAAGAGTCTCAACAGATTCTGAGCACAAAAAATACAAAGAAAACCATACCAATATCTATAATAATCAAATTATCAAAAACCAGTGGCCATTTTCTTAAAAAGCTAATAGTAGTCAGACTTAGACACACACAATATGTAATATATGGGAAACAAAAATAATTCACCAAAAATAATGCAAATAAGAAAACAACAGACTTCATATTCAAAATCCTGAAAGAAAACAAGTTGTCAGCCTAGATTTCTATATCCAGCAGAACTATCTTTCAGAAACAAAGATATGGGCTGGGTATTTGGCTCAGGAGTAGATTGCTTAGTATGTGCAAGGCCCTGGGTCTGACCTCCAGAAACAAACAGAAACAAAAAACAGAACAATAAAACAGAAACAAAAGATGAAATCAATTTTTTCAGAGATGCACACATTGAAAGAGTTCACCAAGCAGACCCACACTAGAAGAAACACTAGATGCAGAAGCCAAGAGATCTACATGAAGAAATTACAAACACTGGAAATAGTAACAAAACTGTATCTCATTGGCATCATAATCTGTCAAATTGTTCAAAATTAAAAAGCAGAGTTGAGAGAGATTTTCTAATTATCTTTTAAGTCCCTGAATTCTAGTTGGGTATGATTAACATTCATTTGTTCTTAATTACATAAACAAGTTTCTTTTTTTTTTTAAAGCTAGTTTGAGTGCTGTCACTTGCAATTAAAAATATATATAGTAACACGAGCATCAACATAAAGACTACTCGGTAATAAAACATTGTCCTATTAAGTAGTCATGCACAAAATAAGTATTTTAAAGTCAACAGAGTGCCCTTACAGATTGCTGGTGGGAATGAAAAGGGGTGAGGTCACTTGAGAAAACAACATGGCAATTTCTCAAAAGTTAACATCAAATTATAATTCAACTCGGGCCGGGGAGTTAGCTCAGTGGTTCCGGCGCCTGTCTTGCAAGCGCAAGGGCCTGGGTTCGATTCCCCAGTAACCACATAACAATACTGGGTGTGGAGACCCACACCCAGTGGCAACCAATACCACATACCACAGTGCCGGGCGTGGTGGCTCATGCCTGTAATCCCAGCACTCGGGAGGCAGAGGCAGGAGGATTGTGATGTGAGTTTGAGGCTGAGCTCAGGGCCAGCCTGAACCACAAAAAAGAGAGACCCTGTCTCAAAAAACCTAAAAAAAAAAAAAAATTATAATTCAACTCAATAATTCTACTAGTATCTACTCAAGAGAAATGAAAACATATCTACACCAAGACTTCACAGGAGAACATTAAGCTAGCAAGCACAAGGCCCTGAACTTGATCCCAAACATCAGAAAAGTAAAAAGATTTCACATGAATGTTCATTCACAGTAGTATTATTCATAATGGTCCCAAACTGAAAATAAATATTATTCATAACGGTCTTAACCTGGAAATAATTTAAATGTCCATCATTAATAAATGAATAGACAAAATATAGAGTAACCATACAGTTGCATATTATTCAGCAGTAAAAGAAGCAAGATATCTTACATGCTATCTTATGGTTGAAGCTTGAAAAATATACTAAGAAAGCCAGACAGAGGGCCAAGGATTTAGCTCAGTGGTTATGGTGCCTGCCTTGCAAGCGCAAGGTCCCAGCCTCAGTCCCCAAGAACTACATACAACAGTGCCCATCAGCAATCAGTACTACATATCACAGTGCCGGGCATGGTGGCTCACACTTATAATCCCAGCACTTGGGAGGGAGAGGCAGGAGGATTGCTGAGTTCGAGGCTGAGTCCAAGACCAGTATGAACTACAAAGCAAGACACTGTCTCAAAAAAAAAAAAAGAAAGAAAGAAAGAAAGAAAGAAAACTAGACACAGAGTGTATATTAAAAGATTCCACTCATATGAATTGTTAAAAAAAATCCATACAGACAGAATGTAGAGTGGTTTTGACTTGGGAAAAGATGAGAAATGAGACTAATTACAAATAACTATGAAAGATTTTCTCAGAAAATGAAAATACTCTAAAACAAGTTTATCGTTATCATTATATTACTTGGTAATATTATTTAAAATGATTGAACCATGCACTTAAAATGAATAAAGCACATGGCTCTATAAAATTGTTAAAAATAAAGTAATAGATTATTGATATACAAAACGTAATCAAGGGAAATAAAGATAGAAGAAAACATTCCAGTCAAAAATATAGAAAGAGATAAAACATGCAGAAATAATATAACAAGAAATGTTTGATATTGATAGAAAAGTATTAAATTATACTAATAAATATTAAATCTTGAATCAATGAAGAGACTTTGCTTTTAGAAATCACACTTCATTACTATAAAATTTCAAACACTAAACCATATACTTACTGTATTCATAATCAAAATCCCAACTGGATTATTTTTAGAAGAAAGAACTTGAAAGATGATTCTTAATTTCATCTAAAATTATCAATTTAAAAATAACCAGGAAAGGCCTTCAAAGAAGAGGAAGAGCAAGAAATGGAAACATGTCCTATAATACTTTATTATCACCAAGCTATGATCCTTGTACCATTACAACAACATTTGCAGAGCCATCATGGAACAGAAAAGTTAATAGATTAGCAAGTAAATGTGTACACTTAATGTATTATAAATCAAATTTCAAAGCTAAAGGAGAACTATGAAATATTCAATCTGTGGTATTTGGACTGGTGTCAAGTCATTTGGAAAAACATAAAGCATGATTCTGACCTCACTTCTTATGCCAAAATAAAATCCAGATGGATTCTATTTTTATAATAGCTGAGTGGGGAAGACTTCTCTAAGCATTTCACAAAGATCAGTGTCCGCAAGAAAGAAAATATTATAAACTGAATTGCCTTTCAGCTAATAGTATTTGAGAGCTTGCTCTGGATTGGCCCTTCTGTAAGCATCTGATTCAGCCCAAGGAATGTATGTCACTGACACCTCAACCCATGACACAAGCTCTGAGAACATCCTTGTCATGTGTCCCTTCTGCTGCACCTCCATGGCCTTCGGCCTCACTTGGCCACTGGATGCAGCTCTGTGCTCTGCCTTGTCACCACCTCAGCAGCCAAAGGACAAGTGGCTTGCTCCTCTGTCCTGATTAACCACTCAGCTGAAGTCTCTGGCCCAGGCCTCAGCCCCCTCAAGGAATGTCCTCCACGTGCTAGAGACAATAGCCAATTACTTCGGCTCTCCCACATCCTTCCTGTACTTCCCAGGATCCCTCTTTTCACTTATTCTCACTGCCCTGGGGTTACATTTCTCCCCTAACGCATTAGTTCTTACTCATCATCCTAGTTGTCTGTTTATTATGGAATCTAAGGAACATTTCTTCTCTTCCTGATCAGGACAGTAATGTACAAAAAGATAAAGTTGCTAGTGGTCATCCTGCAAGTCATTAATGAAGCTAAGCTTTGAATACAAAAAAAAGTATTAATCTTACATAGGTTACTACAAAGACAAAAACCCAACTTTAAGCACTTTATCTCTGAATCACTTAACACTATTTTTTTTTCTTTAGTTTTTTTGAAATGGGGTCTCACTTAGTAGTTCAGGCTAGCCCTGAGCTCATTATATAGCCCATGTTAGCCTCAAACTCACAGCAATCCTCCTGCCTCTGCCTCCTGAGGGCTAAGATTGCAAGTGTAAGCCACCACACCCAGCACTAAATACCATTTTTAAAATTGGGAATATATTAGTCAGCTTTCCATCACTAAAGCAACAAGGTTTATTTCGGTTCATGGTTCTAGAAGTCACAGTTCAAAATGCAGTGGCCCACTTGCTTTGGTCTCTTTGAGAGGGTAGCATGACAAGATGGGAGTGCCCAGCAGAGCAAACCGCTCACTTCCTGAGGCAGTGAGCCAAGGGCAGGAGACCAGGCTCACCTCCAGAAGCACCCATCCAACGACTGCCCAGCATGGCCCCATCTGCTCAAACTTCACTGCCTCCCAAGAGTGCTGCCTGTGCACTGGGCAGCCAGCACAGTGGCCTTGGGGGAGGTGTCCTAGGTGTGGTGTCCAACTCAAGAAGCAAAACTGATGTGAGTGACAGGTGTTGCACCTACATATTAAATAGACAAACTATTTGTAGTAATACACTTGAATGAATAAATTGTTGCTGAATATAAGGCTAATATACAAATCTCAATTCTATTTGTATGTACATTCTTAGCAAATTTAATGCAAAGATGCAAATACCTCTTTTCTTAGCCTAAAAATATCCAGAAATGAATCTTATAGAAAACATACAGAGATTCACAAATTATAAAATGTTATCTAGAGAAACGAAGGATGAGTCCAGAAATGAAGGAGTCTGTATTTACAGAGATAGAGATCACATTACTGGACTGAGACACAAAATCATTATGACATCATTTCTCATCAGACTGAATGTAATCTTAATCCAAGACCTCGCAGTTTGTGGTTCTTTTTTTCTTTTTTGATGCAGAGGAGGGATTTTTGAGTGTGTGACAAGCGTTTGCAAAGAGCCAATAAAAACCACAATGCCCTTGAAGCACAAATAAGAAAGACTTGCTGTAACAGATGTTAAGCTACACAAAATTCAGTATAAAACTGGTACAAAAGCTGACAAATAATGGAAGAGAAAGAAATAGGCCATGAGGAAAAATACGTTATTTGACTGTACCCCATACCTAAACTCAACTGAATCACAACAAAGATGAAATAAGAAGGGAAAAATTATATGAGTTTTAGGAAATAATGTATCATCATATTCTCAAAACTAGGAAGGCCTTCTCAAACAAGAGCCACAAAAGAAAAAAAATCAAAGAAACAGGTAGATAAATTTCACTTCATGTAAACATCAATCAAAGGAAATTTCAAAGAGGGAAAAGACAAGTGGCAAAGAGCAATTTACAGCTCACATAACTGGAAAAGATTTTACCCAGTCTATCATACCTTTTGTTTCCATAACTATTTTCTACATTTTACTATAATGGAAACAATAACTTAATTGACAATGATCTTTTTTTACTTAATGTAACAAAATAATGGTGGTTTTTAATCAATGAGGCCTTAAATTTAAGAGGAAAATTCACATAATGCACCCTGGAGAATCACTAAATAAAAAATGACCCAAGACAAAAAGAACAGACACTTCACAAAGGAGAAAAACAAAATGGCTGGTAAGTACATGAAAAGAAAGTTTCCTTGGGAATTAGTCAATGCAAATTAAAATTAGCATTACACAGAGGCAAAATTTTTTAATTCTGATGAAAACTACTGTACGTAAAATATGATGAAGCAGGACCACTCATTCATAAGTGGACTGTAAGTTGGTGAAACCATTTTAGAATAGTTTACATTATCTCATGCAATGAATGCATAGAAATCGTATTACCCAACCATGACTTTCCTCATTACGCATCACAGAAAAACACCAGAGGATGTGTGTTTATTATTTAAATATTATTTATTTTATTTAAAATAATTTAAAATACTATCATTATTATTATTTAATAATATTATTTAAACTAATTTAAAATACTATTATTTAAAATATATTATTAAATATATTTAAAATACTGTTTATTAGATATCAATGAATAATATATTTATATTAATATATTAATAAATAATGTGTTGATGATATTAATAAGTATAAATAATATTTATTAGTAAATATATTTAAAATACTATTATTCAGAATATAAAAAGGGAAAAAATACAAATGCCCATGACAGTTTAACAGATAAACAGTTTTCTATCCATGTAGTAAAATATTATATATCAATGAAAATGAATGAACAAGTTACCTGTAGTAAAATGAATATTATTAATGATGTTGGATAAAAAATAATCACAAAGTGTATTAACTATGAGGTCTTTCCTATAGAGCTCAAAATAGTCAAAACAACAACAACAAAAAGATTATTTAAGGATTAATAGATGATATAACTACAAACAAAAGTAAGGTGGCAGGTAGTTAGCTCAGTGGTTCCGGCGCCTGTCTTGCAAGCACAAGGACTCAGGTTCGATCCCCGGTAACCACATACAATACTGGGTGTGGAGACTCACGCCCAGCAGCAACCAGTACCACATACCACAGTGCCGGGCGTGGTGGCTCACACCTGTAATCCCAGCACTCGGGAGGCAGAGGCAGGAGGATTGCTGTGATGTGAGTTGGAGGCTGAGCTCAGGGTCAGCCTGAACTACAAAGCGAGACCCTGTCTCAAAAAAAAAAAAAAAAAGTGAGATTGTCACAAAAAATCACTGTCATGCTCTCATACAATAAAGGAAAAAATATTTGGGGTTATGATGGGACACAGGCAACTTCTAAGATACAGGCAACTTTTTATCTATAAGGCTGAACGGAGATTGCATCCCTGCCCAAGTATAATTCATTGAAATGCCCATTTCCGTCTACATGTTCTTTTATATTTTCACATAGGTATCATTTAAAAATAAATTAAAAATCAGATTACAAAGAAATACTATCTCATTTAATTTTATCCCCCATATATAAATATATATATTTTTATATATGTATATATATACACATATACACATATATATTTATATATGTGTGTGTGTGTGTGGTGTGTGTGTGTGTGTGTGTGTGTGTGTGTGCGCGCGCGCGCGCTTGGTGTTAATCAGCAGTAGAATTCTAGGATATACAGAAGTGTTTTATGGGGTGTCACCTGAAGGTTTTAAGTTGTGAGTCACAAGATATTCACACTCTATGCTGTCTGAATTTTTATAATAAGCACATATATGATGTAATTAATGAAAGCAAGTAAGACTTTAAACAACCAGAAAAAATGTGCCAGGAACAACAGCAGATATTTAAGATAGCCAACTCTATCCAAATCATTCAAGTAGAACACTTCCTTACAATTTCATATTCTTTGCCATATTCCCTGTAATGCTAAGAGTCAGATTTCAAAAGGCACTTAAAGCCCATAATGAAAACTTACAAGCACAACCAAGATTCAGGTGTTGGCTGGAATTCTAAGTACAATTCCACTATCATATTATGTCACAATTAGCGTTTTAACTCTTAAAACAAGTCTCTGCTGCTTTAGACAATGGTATAGACCTTCTTCTAACTATGACAAAAGCCAAACTCATTGCAAAATTTTCACAAACATTTTGTAGTTTTCTGTAGTCACAGACAAGGCCCAGAGGGGCAGGAGTGGGGTACACCAGATGTCAAATATATAAACATTATTCAAAGCTCACACATCTCTCCTGAATTTAATTAGCACTAGAAGAAAAAAACAATGCCATCGTCCCATCCGTAACTACTTAATATCCTAATGAGATTTCCTATTCCCTAAGACCTTTATCAATTGAATCTGTAATACTGCATTACTACTTCGGGACCACATTCACACCAGCACTTTTATTTCCTTTTTAATCAAAGGCTATCTGTGGCAAATATTTCCATTTTTAACTACCAAAACTCTGTTCTTCAGCCCCCTGAGTGCCAGTTGCCCCAAAGGTTGGAGAGAAGAAACCATGGATGTGTGAATGGGTACAGCCCTAGATTTACCCTGACAGACTTTCTCGGGGTCCCGGTTGGGACTTACCTACCACCGACCGCCTGCAGCTCTGGGTAGCGCAGGAATAAACACGATGCTTTCTGGGACTGCTCAGGGGCTGCTGCAGCCCTGCTTTGCTTACCTCTGTCTGGGCAGGATCATTCCCGAAGGCTTTCTGCTCTTCACCCCTTAGAGCTTCTCTTTTTCCTTTAAGTTAGAAACGGGGAAAAAATGCTTACTAAATTCAACTTAAACCTAGCGATTTACAAATTATAAAGGTCAGTTACAGTGGACCTTCAATTTGTGATGGCCTGACATCCAAACAACTTGGGTTATAGCCAGAATTTTAGTTTTAACTTACAAAGTCTTAAGTTACAACCCAAATGCCAGCTGCTTGTGTTTCCAGATACAGATTTAACCCTCAATGATTTGTGGAAGGAACATGACAATCTCCTTTACTGTGTGGGGTGGGGAAATCCTGGGCCAGTGTCTCTCTAAGGGCACTGAGATCTGCCTGGATGCAGGGGAGAGACTCTGAAGGCTGTGTGGGGAGCCTGAGCCCTTACTGATCAACTTGAGTGAAAATCAGCCCTCAGGAATAAACTGAGTTTGTAAGTCAAGGATCCACCATAGATGGATTGATAAACACAAAAATCTATTGGTTTTTATCCTTGCTCTACTATGTATGAGCTCCAAGGCATCATTCAACTTGTCTGAGCTTCAGGTCTTGGTTAGTAAATGGAAATAACAACTATCTTGTAGGTAATTATGAAGATTGAATAAAATATGCCATAAAGGAACACAGGGCTCGGCATGGGATATGTTCAACAAATGATGGCTGTGATTTGCTGTTTGTCAGGGCTTCTTTCACTAGTTTCATATATGATATAGCTTATAAATATTTATCAGAACATCAACTCCTGATTAACCAGCTTTTTATCGAGCAAAATACCCCCCTATCATGACAAAATGCTGAATCACATTTGGTGTGCATGTATGTGTGTGGTTCTGGGCACTGAACCCAGGCTTGCAACCACAGCCTCTGTTATTTTTTATTTGAAATCAGTTTCAGAAAGTTGCCCAGGCAGGCCTCAGATTTGCGATGCTGCAGAAGCCGGGGTCAGTGAGGGGGCAGAATCCAGGGGAGACAACACCTTCTGCTGCAGAGTAGGGGAAACTTGCTAAAGAGCTCAGGTTAGAAGGAGGGAGTAGCCAGGGTGTCATCCTACAGTGCTCTACCTCGGCCCCTGGTCTCCAACAAAACTTGTTTCTTCTGTGGTATCTCAGATCTCACCAGGCAACCCTTCCCTCCCATCGCAGGCCCCAGGTGGAAGTCTGGCCATTTTGCTAGCTGACCCTGAAAGTGACTGAAGTCTGCTCGCTGCGTTCCTTCAGCCCTGAGGAAGGTTGTGGCTCCCTACTCCTGCTGACTCAGGTTTCCCCAGCTTCAGGGACCAGTGGCACTGGCTCGATCTGGGAGCACCTTTAAAAGTGCTGAATTTCAGACTCCACAACAAGCCTAGTGAACCTGAATCCGTATTTTTGAAAGATTCTGATCCAGCTGACTGGAGCTCAGTGGTAGAGTCATTACCTAGCATTTGTAGGTTTGGCTCTGAAATCTGAAATAACCCCAGTTGATTTGAACATGAAATTGAAAATCATTCTGTAAACACTAAATATCCTGTATTAAATTTCTCATTTGAAATACCTATCTTGTGTTTACTGATCTATTTCTGCATGCACGTACTCACATGCCTGCAGTACTTATCTATTCTATTGTTCTTCAGTGTAAGATTCTTGAATTAGATTTTTCTCTCACTTCCTGACCAATTTTTGAGTCATATTTTTCTTAAAACATACAGATTTGGCTGTATTTTCAACGTTGCCAGGAAGAAATCTGACTTTTGTCTCACCATAAATAATCTATTATGATTGCTTTTGTTTCTGTGGGTTTTTTAAAAAAAAAACATGGATTCTTATAAAAATGCTTTTGTTCTCCTTAATATTTAAAAACTGCCACCTGGAATAAATATTGCTACCTGGAACCTACCAAATCATATTCATCTCCAAACACTGGCCTTTTGTTCCACAAAAGAACAGTTTCTTTATTAAAATGTAAGTGTTTTTGTTTTGCTGTAGTCTGCTCTTCAGGAACAATTTCGTTCCATGAGACCCTGTCCAATGCTGACATTAACACTGGCCTTGCTTTTGGAGTCACCGTGCAGGCTTCTTTTTCATCTCATGCCATCCTTGTCTGAGGCTCACTTACCCTTTCTCAGGGAGATCACAACATCTTACGTTTTACTGAAAACAACAGCTAAATGTCTTCCAAATGATTTTCTGACATTTAGTACCTTTTAGAATTCTGATTTTCCTCTGAACCTAAAGGATGATTTTCCATGTCCTTTTTGCTGTAGTAATTTTTATAGGGCACTATTTTTTAACTGTCGACTTATCCTTGCTGGTATTCAGATAATTTTGAAGCCCTGTTTGCCAAAAGCGAGTTCTATGGTTTCTAAAGAACATTATCCAGAATCTTTATCAACACGACTGAGCTGAAAGAAATTCCTTCCAGGCTTGTGGGCTTTTCTTTAGTATCCACCCAGAGTTTGAACTTAAGGAAACCTTCACGGGTAATGGGAGGATATTAAACGATATACAGGTCACTGACTAGGGTGTGTACTGTGGCCAAACACTGTGCCTCACACTTGATCATCACAACTCTACTCTAGATGTTGGAGCAACTGTCGTCTTGGGTTTCATGTTGCTATGTGGAACGAAGGGTCTGCTACAGTAAACTCAACCTCTTTCTTGCTTGCTCTTTCCTTGGGGAGAATCACACATTCCACTGGTTACCTGGAAAGTAGAGGCAAGATAGGCCGGGACCATTCTTTGCTCTGCATTTCTAGAGGAGGAGGCTGCTTGGCAGTCTCACACCAGGCTAGGGGAACGACCCCCACCCCCGTTTCCATTTCTGTCTGGGCCTGCTCACAACCATGAGGAGGTGCAAGATGAGGAAGCCCTTCTTCATTTCTAACCATCCACCTTTTCCATAGAGCTTTACTTGCCTTAAAATAACATTTTCATATTCACCTGTCTAGCTTCTGTACCCTCAGTTAGTTCCAAGCCTAAAAAAGGAAGATGGAAAATATTGTTTTGATCCTTTAAAAATCTCCAAAGTGCCCATCACCCACTGGTGCTCATATTTAAGTCATGTGAACCGGTACTTACATCTTAAGTTAAGTAAGCACAGGCCGTGAGCCAGCCTACTCCACACTCTTCAGCTTATCTATCACATAGCCAGTGTGGATACTCAATTCGGACCACACAGAGGACACTTGGCCAGTATGCCACAGTAATCAGAGCTTTACTGCTTCCCACTACCAATACTCACAAAATTTCAGAACACCTTTTTTCCCCCTTTTTTGAGACAAAGTTTTGCTATGTTAGTCCATCTTGAACTTTCTATGTAACTCAGGCTTTCCTGGAATTCACAATCCTCCTGCCTCAGCCCTCTGAGTACCGGAATTACAGGCATGCACCACTCTGCTTGGGTTTCTCCCATCTTTGAGAGTTCATACTGAGGCCATGAGAGAAAACCTGGAGCTGTCCTCCTAGAATCTACCGCTGGCCTTCCCCAAATCTGCCAGCTGTCAGAGGTTCCTCAGGGCTCTTCGCACAATCTGCTGTAGAAGAACAAAAATCCCCTCTCTCCTGACTCATTCATTTATCTGAGGTTGGGCTCTAACATGATGTAGGTGCCAGTCCAGTTTGTGTGAAAGTCCAGACGGAGGAATGAATTCATCCTAAATTGCCCAAAGCCATCATTTTAAGGACCTCGCCAATTCCAGCACAAGTACAGTCACCATCCAGCAGCGTTTAAGTACATAGCCTGCTCTTGTTTTACTTAAGGCTTTCTTATGTTTTTCTGTGTGTTTTTTCTTCCCTTGCTGTGAAGATGCTGTGTGGAAAGGCGGCTCACTGCTGACATAGATGCTCCGGTAACCCGTTCTGCACAGAAGGGCACATCATTCCATTTTGCCTTCAACTGTTACAGGAACCCATAACAATTACATCCCCAACAGAACATGATAACCATGACGCCCACCACATATCGAGCACCCACCATGGATGCAGTCCTATGCCAATGGTTATTCCTCAAAGATGCTTCTCAGGTCACCACTGTTATTCCCATTTTACAAATGGGAAGACTGAGGCCCAGCAAGATAAAGATGTTTGGACTCTTCCACACCCCAGTATACATCAGAACATGAACTAAACCAGTGAGGTCTGGCCAGAGCTGTATGTCTTTCCTTCATGGAAAGGGCCCTCTGGAATATACAGCAGCTGTTGTGTTGATTAGAAAAGATAATGGATAGAAGGTGCTTGGAAAACTCCACAGAGAAGCAGCATGGAAGAGATTATGAAGACTGGTCATGAGCTTTGGCAAAGGCACTGTGATAATAGCTGGGGGATGGGGACAAATTGATCTGACAGAGTTTGGGGATATTTCCTATTATGTAAGTTCTGTGAATTCAGTATTTGTGGGATAGCCAAGTTTTCTCTCCAGACAAATGAGAAGGTGAAAGATGGCAGGTGGATTATCCACTCACCGTTGGGTCCTAGACCGATTCCAGACCCTACTCCTACTCTGGTAAGAGCAGAAACTTAGGACACATGCAGAACGTTCAACACTAAAATAACACAACAGGCTGCACGTTCGTGTGTATAACAGAAATGTGTGTTCATTCTCACCTTAGTGTATATGTGTACATAGGATACACACACAAATGCATATATACATTTAACAAGGAATTTTATCAAGAATATACAAAGAATTCAGTCTTTTAAATGAGAAAAACAGTCACTTCACCAAAAGCAGATTTTTGCCTGATTTCATGGAGACAATAAGCAGTTTTCATTTAGCCAACTTTAAATTACTTCACTTTCCATGTACCCTGTATACACATGGATACTACGTTCCACAGGATAATATTCAGGGAAATGCAAATTAAAACCACAATATAGCATTACATGTGAACTAACTTCTGTACAAGACTGAAATTCAAGCACTGAGAGTAATATTAAGTGTCGATGTGGATACAGAACAACTGACAGTACTGGGAAGAACAGAGACCAATAACACTCAGAAAGGTAGTAGAGTGATTTTGTAAAATATGGCATACTTTGCATACAACTCAGAAATTCCATCCACAGAAAATTAAATATATTTAGTAGAGAGATAAAAGGCATATATCTAAGTAAAGACATTGTTCTCAAAGGGTTATAGCAGCATTTTTCATAATCGTTCAAAACTAAAAACCATACCCATGTCTGTCAGGAGGAATAAGAAAAGAGGGATATTGTTGCACTTCGACACAGTGAAATACTACTCAGTAATAAAAAAAAAAAAACCCACACCACCACATCTACATGCAAAAACAGGGCTGAATTCCCAGAATGTATACCGAGCAAAAGAACCAGACCCCAGTATACGTGTTCCATTATCTCACTTATCTGAAGTCCTAAAAGTCCAATCTAATTGATAGGCCAGAAAACAGGCCAGTGCTTCCTCGGGCAGGGATGGCAGATATGTGCAGAAAGGCCAAGAGGCACAAGGGAACTTTCTAGGGTTGTGGAAATGTTTCCTATTTTAATTGTGGTGATGGTTACCGGGGTCTAAATGGCACAGTTAATATGGGAGCATTTTATTGTCAATAAATATCTAGCTTCAGCTGATTTTTTTAAAAACAAAAAGAAAGTATTATGCAGGAGGTAGGTAGTAGTCATACAAACCGGGTACAAATCTCAGCTCTTGTGTCCTGGGGTTGTGACCTTGGACAGATTACTTCCTCTCTTAAATCTTAATTTTTTTTCTCTCTCCTAAGAGTTCTCCTTCATTAGATGACAAAGTGAGGAGGAAATCTATACAGCTTTAATCAATAATACGAAATAGAACAAAATACCTGACACTTCCAACTTAAAGACGTCGCGTCTTTAGTGCTCTCAGTCTATGGTCACAACGAACACAGCAGAGCAGCTTAGCAAGAGAAAGTGGTTAGGTCACAGTGGCCAGAGAGGAGGAGGAGGAGATAGGAAAGAGAGGGGGAGGGAAAGGGGGGAAAGGGGGGAGGGGAGGAGAGAAAACAAGAGAGAGACCAGGTGGGGACCAGGACATGTCCGACCTTGCAGGTCATGTCCGACCAGGTGCCATCTCCTAATAGCACATTCAGCTCTGATGCACTTGTGAGTGGATTAACATCTCACCTTCCCCATCCAATCACCTTTCAAAAGCCCCATCTCTGAACCTAGGAGACTCTGCAGGGGACATTTGTATATGTAAATGTAACGGTTCTAAAATGCGTGTATATTAACTATACATGACACTTCATAGAGCTCCAAAAACCTTACTTCTCCCTATGTAACTTCCATCAAAGAGATGAAAGAGACCGGGTATTTAGCTCAAGTGGTATGGCCCCTACCGTGGAAACACAAGGGCCCAAGTTTGACCCCTGGTCCTGCAGGGGTCCTGCAGGAGCCCATTAGACAGAGAGAGAGAGGGAGAGAGAGAGAAAAAGAAGAGTCACAAAGTTGTAGGGCTTCTAGGAGATGAGTAACCAACCCTTGGGACCCAAACAGTCCCAAAGTAATTACTGATCAGGCGGGCAGACACTAGAGTACTTTCTTCCCTGGATAATAAGAAAAAGTACAGGAAACTGTGGCTTGGCAGCGGTTCTCAGATAAAAGCAAGGCTTGTCGAACAGACCGTAGAAGGGAGGAGGAAGGGAGTGGAGATGGGAAAGGAGACACAGGCACAATTGTGGATAATAAGGCTTTTCTCTGCTGCTGCGATTCCGCGCATCCCCTTCAGTCTGATGGATGGCATCTGCAGGTACTAGATAATTACTGTGTTTGGTGTCGGGGTAGCCTGGTGGAAGAAAACAGCCTTTGAAGTTCCGAGACGTGCAGAGCTTCAACGCCAACTTTCCCATCCCCTGTGCGTGTGATCCTTGGCAGGAGAGGCAGGATCTCTGAATCGCCGTCTCCTCCTCCCTAAGACGAGGATAATGAGAGCATCACGCTGTCGGGGGCGCAGGCTCTACGCGGCGGCTTCCACCGAGCCCATTAGAGACTGGCACTGGCTGAGTGCGTGACCTGGATCAGGCGCCGGCCACACAGCGCAGGGCCCGTCCAAGGCCAGCGCCATATTGGGCAGAATGTTCCCTCTGCCAATGTGGCCAAGCACCGTGGCGTTGTAACCCCAGTCACAGGGATGTGAGCGGTGGTGTCAGACCAAGGGGGTCAGACAAGGCTCCGGCCTCCTGGTCCCATCCCCCATCCCCAGAGGCCCTCAGCTTCCTCCTCACCTCTATTTATCCTCTGGTCCCTGGAAGAGGGTTGCATCAGGAGCTGGGTACATTCTGTGAAGTGTTTGTTCTGCTGGGGTGCCACATGTTCCCACTCTCTCCTCTGGTGCCAAGGCCCACAGGCCCAGTTGGCACGGGTATCTCTGCAGCCACCACCAGGGGAGGCTGGGCCAGAGGCACAGGACCCTGAAGGCTCGGTGGAGGCCTAAACTGGGGTAGAAAGAAGTCTTGACACTGTTAGGTTAGCGATTTTGAGACTCTCACTCTACACAGACCAACGTTGGGACAATGTCTGAGGAAGGAAAATTTTCCCACACCAAAAGAAAAAAATATAGAGTATCATCTTACCTCCACAGTCTACCTGGCTGAGTGTCTAGCCTTGGACCTCCCTGACTGTCCTCTCCACAGTCAGAAGCTGTGGTAGTGGAGGGATCAGAGCGATAGGGAATTTGAGGCCAGCCTTTGTTGTCTCAGAACAACAAACAAACACGCAGTGATTTGAGAGTGTTCTGGAACACCCTGGATAGGAGAAGTTGGCCACAACTCAAAGACTAAACAAAGGCTCATGAAAACAGTGTCTGCTACCATTCTCTGGCTCTTCTTCAAGTGTCATGCTGCCAAAAATCATTGACTTTAAATCTCATGATTATATGAAGGGAGTGTTTGTTATATTCATTTTATATTAAAAACTGAGGCCTGAGAAATAACTTCCAGAGGTTTTTAATGTAGTACAGGTGTTGAGATCTTTCTGCTTCCACAGTTTACTCTGAGGCCTGCTTCTATCTCCCAGACATCGTCTTCTGTTCCAAATGAACCTTAATAATAATCATGTCTTTGTGATGGGTATTTATCCTGAGAACTTTATAATTGTTCAAATAATGACTTTTAGTTAAAAGCTCTTGCTGTATGTGTTCCAGGATCTATAATGGACTAAATATGTGTATCCCTCCAAAAGTGACATGGCAAATGCTAACATGATGGCCTTAGGAGGTGAGGACTAGAGGTGATCTGTCATGAGAATGGAGTCTTCTGACTGGGATTTGTGCCCTTATAAAAGGAACTCCCAGGCCGCTCTTCACCTCCTTCTGCCATGTAAGGATACAACAAGACAATTCTCGTCAGTGAGGTGAGGACGCCCCACAAAGCCCAACCTGCTGGCAGGCCAGTCTGAGGCTTGAGCCTCTGCAACTGTGAGAAGTCGATGTCTATTGTATGAAAACTGCTCACTTTATAGTACTGTTATAACGGCCAAATGGATGAAGACAGGGTCCACAGGTCACCTTTGCAGAGGACTGTGACATAGTACATGAGTACTCAGGGTGGAAGGCATGGCCCCACAAGGTCATGGACATCTCAGCTCTGGAGCACTGATGCTGGACAACATCATCACACTTCTACTTCCTACCTCCTCTGGCTCTAGTGCCATGGCATGGGGGACAGCCCAGTGTCCTGCCCAGGCCTCCAGTGAAGTGTCCAGTGAAATAGACCCCTCCTCTCAGTTCAGCTGGGTTTTCCCAAAAATAAGACCTAACTGGAAAATAACCAGCTTTGAAAACTAGAGATCAGAAATGTCAGCCCTAGTGAGCCTGTCTTTGTTATCCGCCTCCACTTTCTTCCTCAATGGCCACTCTGTGAGGGAGGTCAAGCAAGGGCCAGCTGACAAGAGCTGGCGTTTTGATCACCAGCAGTGCTGGTTGTTTTCTGGGTAAGTCTTATTTTTGGGGAAACACAGTCTGCAGGCCCAAAGTGGCCCTATGTTGGTTTTCTTATTCTTTTGAAATCTGACTTCCACAAACTTAAGTCCAACGTCTCCTTCCATTTGCCTCTCATCCACCAACCCCAGGGACTGTAAGACATATAAAGCTAAAACTTTTAAACAACATACATGTCCATCCACAGAGGGGTTGATTCAATAAATCACCCCATATGTGCACTCTGTATATTTGCCACTTAAAATTCAGTTATTCTTGAAATAAGTATAACTCAAAATACCTACAGCCAAAGTAGGGATTTTTGGTTCTCGTAAGTGCTAAGTCCAAGAATAGATGACTTTAGATGCGGTCAGAGCCAGGTGTTCAAACATTATTGTCAGTGAGCTTCCATTTTTAAAAATCTGATATTCCCACCTTCTTCTGTATCAGCTTCCTTCTCAGGTAGCAAAAATGACTGCCATGGTCTGAAGGTATTCCATCCTCCAGAACTCATGAGTTGGAAGATGAGACCCCTAGAGTGGTGGTATTAGAAGGGACGTGGGACCTTTAAGAGCTGGGGCCTACTGAGAGGTCATAGGTCACTGGGAGCATGTCTTGGGATTATGGGAGCCCACAGGCTCTAGTGTTCTGTTCAGAGAAACCATTTCTTCCTTCTCTCAATGTGTGGCAAGGATTAGGGGTCACTGCCAGAGTTTTAGCCATGCTGCCTTGACTTTAAGCTTCCAAAACTCTGAGCTACATTAATCTATTTATAAAGTTATCCTGTCTCTGTTATTTTGTTATAGCAATGAAAAGTGAACTAAAGTGAAACCCACTGGCAGTTGTAGGCTTTTATCTCTAACACCCTCCCACCCATACAACCAAGAAACTAAAGAGCTTTTCACACACCAGTTCAAGTAAAAATCCTTTGACTGCCCAATTCTGGATTACTCTCTGATTCAGATCTGGCTCCAATTAATCAAGGGATTGGCATGACTTCAACTAGACCATTAAAAGAGAATTCTAGAATTTAAAGACTAGATCAACACAGGGCTGGAGAGTTAGCTCAGCGATTCCGGCACCTGCCTAGCAAATGCAAGGTCCCATGCTCAATCCCTGGTAACCACATACAACAATGCCAGGCATGGTGGCTCACACCTACAATCCCACACTCAGGAGGCAGAGGCAGGAGGATCACTGTGAGTTCAAGGCTTGCCTGGGCTACATAGTGAGCTCAGGGCCAGCCTGAACTACAAAGCAAGACCCTGTCTCAAAAAAAAAAAAAAAAAAAAAAGACGAGATCACTACACTACTAAAAGAAAACATGCTATAGAATAGGCAAAGTCTTTTTTTCCAGGTAAAACACAAAAAAGCACTAATAAAAGAAAAAATGTTAAAGAGTTTGACAGAGAATATTTAAAAATAAAAAGGGAAGACTCAGTCAAAATAGATGTTTTTCATAGTGAAAATACTTCTGTCACTTTTTTTTAATGACATGAATTTGTGTTTGGCAATATGACAGGATCTTTAGAAAAGGGAATTCTGTTTTGTTTCCTACAACTCTATCATCTAAAATAGTGCACTAGAAATATTTGCTGAATAAATCTCATACACATAGATATAGAGACAACACTCTCTGCGTGTCTGTACACAAACACACATATTTGCAACCCTGGACATCAAATGTAGGACCTCACACATACAAGGCAAATGCTCTGTCACTAAGCTATACTCCTAATGCTTAAAAATATACTATTAAATATAGAAACAGATTGATCTCATCATTAAAAATGTATTGTATGTTTCTCATGCCTAAAGCCAGAGTTTAGAGAAGGGAAAATTTTTCTTTTTTTACTTTTTGTTCCTTGTGAAGGCTGAAATGGATACTAAAATGCATAAAAATATAAAACATAAAAGATATCAGGCTATTTTAAGCCCTCCAGCCACACCCTGTGAGAATAGAAGAACATACCTAGCAGTTCTGGGAATTCCTCCAAATTCTTTCTCTTCACCTCACCTCAAAGTTCACTCATGATTGATTATTCAGGTTTCAGTCCAACCTGTGCCAGCTGAGCCTCTCACATTTGACAAACTGTCTAGCTCTTAATTTTCTCCTTCTCCGAGATGCTCTGCCTCTAGTCATTCCCTCAGACCACCCACTTCCCTTCTGGGGTGGATGAGAGTCCAGTGATATTTTCTCAAAGACCTTCCGTGTCAGGGAGCTCCAGGTTCCCCAGACACTTTCCACTCTCCAGCAGATGGGAGTGGGAAGGTAACCCCTCTGTCCACTAGGGTGAAAGTTTGAAAATGTTTTCAAGCCACTGGAGTTACATGACATGGAAGAGCCTGAGGAAAGCTATCTGTTTGACATGTTACTATTACCACAGAGTATGACTGACCAGGCCTATTATTTCTCTTTTATACCAATGGAGAAATGGAAGCTCCAACTTTGAATAATATAACTCAGGTCATGTGGTGAGTGAGTGTTGCCGGCTTGACCTAAAGATTCTCTTGACTATAAAGTTTATTCTGTCTTATTCATCCCCAGATTTCCCCATGTAAATATGGGACTGACAGAATCCACTGACAGAAGTGAAGGAAGTTTCTACTTTGACAGTAGTGTTCCTCCACACCCAACAGATGAAGCGGTTCTGAGAAATCCCAGTTGTAACAATCCCTGAACAAATCTTGAATGTGGCCTAAGGGGACCTTCAGAGAATCTTGAGGTCCCTGTGGAGAAGAAGCTGACTAGCCAAGATAGTTTGTTTCCTACTCACCCAAGACAAAAGGAATGAGGTTCTCCAGAAATACAAATATTTTAGAACTTCCAGGAGTGCTTCAAGTGAAACAAGTCAAGAAGTAGGAATATGCTGGGCTGGGGATTTGGCACAGTGGTTCCGGAGCCTGTCTTGCAAGCGCAAGGGCCCGGGTTCAATCCCTGGTTAACCATATACAATATTGGGCGTGGAGACTCAAGCCCAGCAGCAATCATTACCACATACTACAGTGCTGGGCATGATGGCTCACACCTGTAATCCCAGCACGCGGGAGGCAGAGGCAGGAGGATTGCTGTGATATGAGTTTGAGGCTGAGCTCAGGCCAGCCTGAACCACAAAGCAAGACCCTGTCTCCAAAAAACCTAAAAAAAAAAGAAGTAGGAACATGCTTTGTGAGGTGTGCCTGCATGACGTCTTCTCATTCAGTAGCCTGCTGGAAAAATGCATTCACCTCAGAGCAGAAGTGGAAATTCTATGTACATAGGACCAGGTTCTTTGATCACAGATGTTTGGGCCAGAGATGGTCACTTGAAACCAAGCTGGACACTCTGTACACTAAACTCAGGGAATAATTCAAGGAAATGGCAAAGCACTGGCTTTAGTATTGGAAAAAAATAGTGAAAACTGAGTAGGACACTAACAGCTAAGCCCACAGTTTACAAATAATCTATATACATTCATATTTTTATGTTCCCCCCCCAGGCCACAGTGAGGTTACTACTGATCCATAAGTCCACTAACAGGCTTTCTCTCCTTCCCTTCTCTTCTCTGACTCCTCTTGCAATCAGCATTAGTGTCTTTTCTTTAAAATATAGGTTTTGTTTTTGTTTTTGTTTTTTTTTAGGATTTTTGAGACAGGGTCTCGTTTTGTGGTTCAGGCTGGCCCTGAGCTCAGCCTCAAACTCACATCACAATCCTCCTGCCTCTGCCTCCCGAGTGCTGGGATTACAGGCGTGAGCCACCACGCCCGGCACTGTGGTATGTGGTACTGGTTGCTGCTGGGTGTGGGTCTCCACACCCAGTAT
>PVIR01028264.1:0-22119 GCA_004026965.1 Petromus typicus | reverse complement strand
TGTGTGTGCGCGCACGCACTCAGGGAAGAGTTCAGAACACAGTCAGAATGTAGACCTATTTAAACCCTGACTCCAGGACCCAGAAAGACAGGCAGAGACCACACATAGAAAAAGACAGAGAAGGGTCATTCTTATTTTCAAAGAACAACTGAATCTCTCTGCTTGTGGATCACATGGAACCACAGAACAGAACTCTGTCTCCAGCTGCAGTGGACAGAATATGGCACAACTTTCTCCTTTCCTTCCCCTTTCCATCAGTCCCAGAGTGGCTGAGCTGCCTTCCGGGCTGGGACCAGCCGTGAGACTCTGCCCTTTGCTTTAAATTCAGGATCCAGTGCGCTGATACATTTGGTGGAGCCCCTGAGCAAGGACTCCTCCTTGGCACAACCCAGGCTAAGAGTCACCACCTCCAAAGCACGTCTTGTCCCATAGGGCCAAGCCAAAGCCTTGCTAAGTGGACTCTTCAACCAAGTGGAATGGTGTTCTGACCCTGCCTGGAGCACTCTGCTGGCCTCTCACAACTGCAGCAGGTGTGTGACGGTGGAGGCGTGTGATGAGAGGTCACCAGGACACCTGCCATGTAGAGCACAGAAGATATAAGTGAACGGACTGACGGTACTTAAAACGGGGCCTAGCATCTATGAGGTGCTCAATAAATGTTAGCTTCCATAATTATGGCCTGTGGCTGATTTATGGTGTGAAGATCTTGCTTTCGGTCACCTTGCAGGGATTTTGATCTGTTTTCCTACTCCTGGCCTGGGGAGGAATCGCAGTGACTTCAGCTTCCTCCTGGGTCCCCCTTACTGCGCTCGGGCGAGGCTCACTAAGAGCGGCTGGCTGCCCGCCACTCGCTACAGCTCCAGAGCGCAGCTGGAATTCCTCCAAGGCTCGGCGTGGCGTCCGCAGTGGGCGCCTGCAAGGAGCCAAGGCAGGTGCTGCACAGCTGCCGCGAGGGGTGATTAAGAGATTCCTCATTATATGATACACAAATACCTTCCCTGCAAAGTGCTCAGCTCCAAACCCAATGGTCGACTTTCAGGGAATGCTGACTCTAGGCCAAACCCATAGCCTTGTTGGGTTGTGCACCCAAAGATGTTCAGTCTCCTTATAAAAACACTGCTTTAGGAGCACACAGATTGCTTTGAACAAATCCTTTCCTAGACCTGTTGTTAACCATCAAACTGCAAGGCTTTGCTGAGTTGGGGAGCACTTGCTACCTGGACTCAATTTAAGCTTGGCCTGTGTGGGGGGGTGGGGGTGACAGAGAAAATGACAGGAAAGTGGAGCTCAGATGACAAAGCTGAGCTGTACTCTGCATTAACATGAGAGAGAGCAGTTAGGCCTCCAGGCTTTGGAACACAGCCCTCCGGGACCAGGCTGTCCTCAGACACTGGCTCCTATGGGGGTGCTTGAGCCCCTCACAGTACCTGCAGGGACACACACCAGGGAGTAAGCTAGCCGGCTGCTGAGCTCTGAGTGCGAGAGCAGTGCTTTTTAAAGAGTAAAACAAGAGTGCTGATATGGACCCATGATCTTAATCACTCTAGCAGCTCATTCAGGTATTCTTTCCTGGACAGTGCTGAGGGAAAGATAAGGAAAATAGAGAAGCAAGAGAATCAAGCAGCAGGGAAAACGAAATGGTGAGAGAAAAAGATCGACATCAGCCTGCCCTTATCAAGGAGATGAGCTCTCCTGGCTCACTTCTGATGGACGGGCAAGGGAAATAGTGAAACCCAGGCTCCAGGAATAACAAACAAACCTGAAAGCAAGCTTGGTTGGGAGCAGGCAGGGGTCCCCAACTCCCTGGGCATCCCATCTGCATGACACCTGAAGGGCAGCACGGGGTAAAGGGCTCCTGGGAATGGCGTCTCCTCTGGGCTCATCCTTTCCCCTGGGGTGTGACATGAATAGCACACAGTTGGCAGTGGCCAGTGGCAGAGTGACAGAACACAGAGTGCACTGCGACAGCTCTGGAGAGGCACCCCTGTGTTGTGATCTGAGAACACTGGAGGCAATGCACAGGCTCCTATGGGAGTCTTTGCTCTGCAGATACTAATGCCCCATTGGCACCCACAGCCTTGGACCCGAAGACATGCTCACTGCTCTGGGGGACAGGCTGGAATAAAGAGTACCAGACCCCCAGCCCTCAAAGGGCATTTCACAAGATCCTTTCACATAGGCACCTGTGAGCCGCTTCAATCTCGTGGCCCTAGAGCCTCACCAAGGATGATTTTAGTACATGGCAAAGACCTGAAGACCACAGATAAGTCACTGTTTGACCCCAGGAACAAAGCCTAAGGCCTGATTAAAGTGCATGGAACCCTGAAAGAACAAACCCCACACCAACAAGTGGGAAGTCGCTTCCATTTAGGTATGAATCTGATTCTGTTCAGACTCAAAGTAACTTTTCAATACAAGGCAGTGATGGTCGGGAAGAGCATGGTCAGCCTGATGAGGGAGGGCATTGGGGTGGACAGGATGCCCAGGAGCAGGATGCATGGCTCGCCTCGCTGGGGCGGGTGGGGCAGGACAGACACAGCTGTGGAGAAAACCAAGGAGCTCACCAGCTTGGAGGATAAAATGCAAAAGAAGTAGATCTCTTATTAAAAGAGACTTTGCCCCACGGTCCTCTAAGTGTGCACTCCCAGGGCACACACGTAGTGCCGCAAGTGTCCTCACACCTGTACACAACTGCCAGCGGCCTTTGGGTACAGAACACTGTGACCCTCAGTCTCAGTAATTTGTGGCTTACAGCGTGCCTCATACTGCCATTTAACCCATCAGGAAAATACTCCTCCCCCAAGACACACAAGCTCTTGTTTGTCTCTCCCCCTCCTGCCCACTCAGCACCACACTGCTTCTATTATAGGGCTCCGGCCACTCGCACAGAGAGTTCCCTGAGCCCGGGCCTTGTCGGGTGAAAGGAGTTTTGAATACTGGGGTAAAGCATAGCCCTTCCTTCCCCCTTTCACCTGAAGTACACTTTCACGAGGTGGACAGCAGTCCCAGAGGACAACACCCAGCACCTGTCCAGCAGACAGGGACTCTGGACCTGGACAGACATGTGAGACAGCCTGGGGAAGGAGGAACAAGATTCAACACTCCTGTTACTACAGGATGATTAGTGTCCAAGTCGTTGTCATTAGGAATGTTAGGGGGGCCTGTTCATCGAAGCCAGACTTTGACACTGCTGAGTGTGAGTAACAGATCACAGGTGCTTGACTGTTGCCAACAAGATCAGATCCAGCCAGTGAATGGGGCAGGATGGTCTTCTGAGGACTTCAGAGAAGCTGGGCCACAGGGGATTAGCAGAGCAGTTTGATCTCCCTTTGTCTCAGCCTGTAGACAGTAGTGTGCTATATGTGACACGTTCTTTTTCCCCCCTCAGGACTGAGGATTGATCCCCAGAGGTCCTTCATGCTGAGCTACACTGCAGAAATTTTTTTTCAATTCATTTTATTTTGGGACAGGTGCTCACTCAGTTGAGAAGACCAGGCTAGACCTGGCAGTCTTCCTGCCTCGGTCCCTGGGTCTGCAACATACCCCGTGTTTTCTTCAGTATTCTCTTTGTCTTTATGAACCCATTCTGTATACATCTGTTACACCTAGAAAAAATATATTTAAAATGTTAAATTCCAGTACAAGTAGCCTTTAACTGTACAAACAGTGCAGGTGCTTGTTCTGATAGAAGAAGACCAGCCACTTCCTCAGACAGAAGAGTCTTCTAATCGCCACATTCTATTTTGCTGCCTGATTGGCTCCATCCCTCCTCCGACATCACCCTGTGGTATAAACACAGCTTCCGCCCTGACTTAGAAGGCTGATTTGCATCTCAAAGCATCGTAGCGGGGAAAGAAACTTACAGCAGATTGAAGCAAGGCCAGCAGGGTCTCACCATGGCCTGTGACCTGTGACCGGGAGGGAGGGACAAAAAGACGCTACGTTTGTCTTCCAGCCCCATGATTACAGACCCTCAGATGGCCGGTGGGAGATGACAGACTCTCTCTTGGAGGCTGTGGAGAAGGTGCACAGCAGGCAGAAGTGATGGCAGCCAGGGCAGGATGTGGAGCAGGCCAGGGCCTGCAGCCGCACCAGGTATGTGGCTGAGGCAGGCGCTGGCCCGGCGGCAGGTGCAGCTCAGCCAGTGCCCGGCGGCCTCAGGAAAGGAAAACCTGCAGGTGCAGTTGGGACTTGTCCTGAGCCTCCGCAGCCACGCGTTTTTCTGAATAGTTGTCCTATCTGCATTGTCTGCCTGCGAGATTATGGTTTGCATGGGAGGGGCAGCAAGGGAGGGAAATTTTTGGTAGAGTCACCAGTTCTGTTGACTTTCATGAGACACAGCCTGCTCCAAGATTTAGGGGCACCTTGGGGGAGGCAAGTTGGGCCTCGGATGCCTTCAAGGAATAATATTGGGCTGACTGAGAGTGGGCTGGAGAAAGAATGACTGGAAAGATTTGCTGTCAGAACAGAGCTGTTCTTGGACTCCAAGACAGGGCGTTTTTCTTTCCTGAGGTCTTAAAACACTGGATAGGGGACCTTGCTCCAACACACATTCACATCAGTCCTCCACTTTTTCAAAAGTCCTTTGATCCTCGGCCAGTATTTCTCTTATGTGGAGGGATAGAAGAAGACATAGTACTTAATTAGCAAAACTTTTGGAGACAGACTTCTGATCAGACAGTGTCATCTGTGTGGCTTACCTTACCAAACAATGTCAGTTCCACAGAAGGGGACACAGATCATGCGCTCCATGATCAGACTGGGAGGTGGGTTTGCGCAGGCCAGCCAAGCTCTCCTGTCATCCTCTGATCACACTCTGCTTTACTCTTTCTTCACTAATTTCTCCTACTTGAAGGAGCAAATCTGTGAGAACACAGCACTCCCCAGACCTGTGAGCTGCTGTCTTCTGGCCTGGTAAATCAGAGGTTTGCAAACCATATGTGCTCAATGAGTGGGGAAGGACTGCTACTCAGGGCGTGAGGTAATGGGGAAACCTCTTTTTGCCCTAGATTTCACAGAGTTTGTGTGCTCAGGGCAATGCTGTTTTGAGAAAGTCGATGAGACATCATTTTGCACAGTATAAATCAGGATTGGCTCCCTGAAGCCCAGGGCAGCTCGGCTGACCTATGACTTATTGCATGAAGGCTGAACAACAGTTAGTGTTTCTTCTTCAGCCCATCATTGCATGGAGTTCAGTAGTTCATCCTGGGCATCAGGCTGAAAATGCTGCCTTAGAGAATCAAAAAGTATAACTGTGAAGCCTCACATACCTAAAACCATTACTGAGATAAGTGCTTTTTTTCTAGCAAAGGCTGAGGGCTGACTCAAGGCCTTTCTTTGAGATCTGCATATGTAAATTTATCCCGTCAAATACATTGCCCAAAATATGGAGCCAAAGGGAACAGACTCAAGCTGAAGTGTACAGCAAGTTTGGTTTAAAGTAAATAATAAGAACTTTAGAGATAAGATAAGCTACAGTGATCTGTTAAGGAATATTCTTCAGCAAGAAACTTAAAAAGCAAACTATTAGCTGCTCTAGGGTTCCCAAGATGAGCACTCTGCAGTTTAGGTACCTAAAGGGTTTTACTGGGATGAGTCTATCGACCTTCAGTCCCTGGGTAGAATGATGCTGCTGAATGTTTCAAAAGTCATGTTTTTAAGCACACCACTGACCACAAATTTTAGCTTTTAAACCAGGTAAATGTGCAGATCTGCAGGTTAGGAGATTATGTGGCAAGCATGACGGTGACTGAGAGAAATCTCCAGCGAGCCTGGTCCATTTCTCCACATGGGCAATGTCTGTGCTTCTGAAAAGTTACTCAGCTTCATAGCACAAAATCTGAGACAGTCGAAGACACTGAATTTCTAGATTTTGCTCACCAGAAGACAGTCAGACCAAGTCCATTGTTTGGGCCAGGCTTCTGGCACCAGAGAGCCCTGCAGTCAGTTCCTGAATACCATATGGTGACGCACCAGACAGTGTCCTGGTCTGGAACATGAGAGACCCCATTAAGGGGGTGAACAGGTGAAAAGTGCTTTTAGTCAAGACCCTTAGACCCTAGAGGCCTCAGAAAGTCCCCAAACATCCTAGCATCCATCTCTTCTCCCTCCGTGAACCACAAATACAATTAATAAAAATGACCCCTACCGGCCTTGCCATATAGATGGCAGGACAAGCATGCCACACTGAGCACTTAGGCTCTGTGGGAAGGTATTCCCTTCACAGTCTTACTCTTGAGCACAATCTCCTAAATTTCTGCCTTCCTAGTCCTCACCTCATTTCCTGTTATATTCCATGTCACAAACGCCTCTGTGACCTTAGTCCCGATGCTTCCTCCCAGTTCACCAGCTGGCACTGACCTTACCTCTTCCTCCCTCCCCCACATGCCCTCCTCTTCATCTCAGTGACCCTTCCTCATATGGAAAAGTTGCTTCCAGCACCATCATTTTCAGAAATGCTTCCCAGCAGGCCCTGCTTCCCTGCAGCGCCAGCACATGTATGTCCCTATCTTCTCGTTGCTGTATTTAATCCTCCACACTTGAGTACCTCTGCACTCTCCAAAATGTAAACTCCTCAGGAGACAAAATAGATCTGATTCATCTGTACTTGTCACATCAATAGATGATAGTTAAGCTGTCACCTTGTGCGAAAATTCTATAAGCTGCCTAGGCAGGGTCTATACAGAAGAGGACTTGGCAGATGTTACAAACTGGGCTGGGTCTTAGGGAGTCATAGCACCCCAACAGTATTACTAAGAGCTAAAGGAAATCAAACCCAACCCAGTCAGGCCCTGAACTGCAGGAGTGACATTCTAAACCAGAGAACATGCCTCTGTACTCAGGAGCGGATATATGTGAATATGGCCCCCATTTCACCTTTTACCTTCAATTTAGTACAGCTCCCACTCCTTGCAGAAATCTTTCCAGTGCAGGTTAATCGGAGTTCCCACACCACAGGCAGCCTGCACCCCTGATTACCACCAACATGTCAGAATGTCGAGCTCCTCACACGCTAAGTGCCACTGGAGACAGTCATCGGGTAGCTGGACATCCCAAGGCAAATTCCAGAATGTGAGTCACACCAGCAAGTCCAATGAATAATTTTATGAGTCCAATCTTCTTTCCTCTGTAGACTGAGTCTCTCCATCCTGAGGGACTCTGCATCAGCTTCTACTTCCTCCATGAGACATCCCAGTCTGAGGTTCATCATTGTAAAGTAAAGCTTGTAAGGGAGGTATGGGGATTGGTTGCTCTATGCATTGACTCCTGAGGCCATCTTTGTTTTACCACCAATTTGGCACAATTTCCTGGAATCTCAAAGACTTCAGAGGGTGGCACTGATGAGTGCCTCTATGCAGATTCGTATTTCAGTACTGACTAGCACAATGTCTTTTCACAATAGATATTTGAATATATTTAACATTGTTCGACTGATTAATGAAAGGAACTTGTGATGTACAGGAAACATCTCCCAGGAAGCTGAAGGCCAGAGTTTCTAGTGAGCAGAACAGTCACTTTTACCTCCCACCTTAAAGCTATTTCTCAGCTGAGTGCTCCAATGCCTCAGCCCGAGCCTCACAGATGATGTAGCTGGTTAACTCGGACCCAGGTCTTCCACAGCATGATGGCAGGATTTTTATTTGTGTGGCATTTTTATACTTTGCAGATCACTTTTATACCCAGGACTTCATTTGATTTTTATAACAAGCTTGGAAGTGGATGAGGCGGATGGGGTGAGCAACATGAAACATAGAGGCCCAGCAAGGCCAGGAGACTCCAGATCCAGGGTCTGCAGATGAGGAATGATGCAAACAGGAGATGGCTCTGGCCTGAGATTCCTCAGTTTGGCAGACAAAGCCAAACCCATCTAGAAGAACAGCGTGGTGAATGTCAGTGTAGAGGTCATCTCCAGTGTCTGGGAAGATAAAAAGTCCATTCCCCAGTGTGCCTTCGGTACCTCTGGGAGGGGCCTGACTCCGAGAGGCCTGAGAAGGCGACTCTGGTCCACAGACCTTCCCTTCCAGGGTGCGCAGGTCCTGGGTGGGATGAAAGGGACTTTAAATCTGTGAGCTGCCATAATTATGTTTGCTTTAATGGAGCAATGCCTGCTTTTGTTGTGCTGTGGTGCAAAGGCCTAATTATTCAAACGTAGCCATTAGTTCCCACACAGCAGAGATGACGGCAGATGTTTTAAAGATACCATCTCTTGGCCATTTGCCCACCAGGCCCAGACGCAAGGACACTTCAAACGGTGAAGGCAGCTCCTGCCAGGAGCTTCCCCACCACATGTCCTGAGACATCGGAATCAGAGCTGACCTGAGCCATCTGGAGGGAGAGGGGCGGGCTCAGCAGTAACAGCCCCCATTCCGGCCCCAGTGCATGGGACACACCTCGGCCTAGCCGGCCGGAGAGGCTGCTGAGGCCTCTGTGTCCTGTGCCTGTTTTCATACAGCCCAGTGGCTCCCATCAAGGCACAGACACTGTCAGGAACCCATTTCACACATACGAGGCTGAAAGAAGATCATTCATTTCACTGGAGAACGAGATGTACCCAGAAACCTGTCCAACTTCTGGCTGCCACCACCAGGAAAGAAAAGTGACTTGCCGAATTTGTAGGCACACTGTTGCTCAAACTTGAGTGCTGTGAAGCAGGCACTGGCCTGCCTGCATTTTTCCTATCCCAGCCCGTCTATGAGTAACTGTTAGGGAAACACAAAGACCTTTAAAAAGTTCAAAGAATTAAAAAAAAAAAAAAAAAAAAAAAACCAAGTGACTCCATCATTACCACCACCAAACTGCTCCATATCTAGGCTTCTGTAAACTAAAACAAACAAAAAAAGTTGAGGGGAACACAGGGGGTGGAGGTTATTTTTCTCTGCACCAACCACAGCAATGAGATTTCCTGGAAGCGGGCTTTCTTGAGGCTTTTTATTTATTGTATATTGCCTATTGGCATGCAGACGCGCGCGCACACACATACACACACACACACACACACACACACACACATACCACACACACCACACACACACCACACATGCACACCACCTGTCTAACGTGCAACCTGCCTACAAACTACAGAACTGGAATCAGAAGAGAGAATTCTCCAAAAATAATTCTCTTACCAAATGTTTCCATCTTCCTGTCTTACAATGTATTTCTCCTGGCTTCTTCTCTCACTTCTACTACATGATACAAAGTCTATCTCCCATAAGAAGCACAATGCAGAGAGGTCTCTGTTTTCAAGAGAAGCATGGAGGGCCTGAGAGTGGCGCTCAGTGGTACAGCAGCAACCTAACACGCAAGGCCTTGGGTTTGGGCCTCAGCACACTCAGCGTCAGCACAACGCACTTCCACGGAGGGGCTCCATGAAGAGAGAAAATGGGGGAGAGAAGGATCTCACAATAATGACGCCCCCATTCCCGCCAGCAGGGACCGGGGTGAACACTGCTGCGCCGCCATCTGCAAGTGTGTGAGCAGAGAAAAGAAGCGCAAGGCTGCCGAGGTCCTAGGAGGTCCCCTCCCCCAGCGCGCTGACTGACCCTGCGAGGGGGAGCTCTGCACAGCTCAGAGCCTGCTTTATTCCCACGTGGCAATAGAAAAGCAAAACTAGGAGGGGATGAAGTGCCAGGCCTTGCTTCTTAGCTCAGGGAAGAGAACAGGAATGTCAGAAGGACCTCTATCTAGAAGGAGCTCTGGAAAGACGTCAAAAGAAAAGGTCACGCAATAAAAATTTAATTTCTAAAAAATAGTCAACTTATCAAGAATGAAAAGTAGTAGTGAGCTTTGTACCGGCTGAAATACAGAAAGGTGAACCTGCACCCTTTATTAAGAACAGGGAGAATGCCACGGGTCTGAAAAAGATGGAAAGGTAGCACTTAAGTGTATATTTCAGTGCCAAAACAGGGAAACACAAGAAGTCACCAAATGTCATCCCCAGAGATCAGGTTGAAGGAGAGAGTGGAGACCCCATACATTAGAGGCCGCTCCTGTACAGAGAGGATGGGCCCCAGCAGCTCCCTGGCCTGTGGCTAGCTCACTGGTCTTAGCCAGAAAACAGACTTGGCTTCTACTCCCTTTTGTGTGTTAGAGTTGCAGACCTGAGGGTTCACATTCCCTGCTGGGGAGCCCATGCTCAGCTCCTGTCCAGGTGAGAGGGAAGACGGAATCCGCGGAGCTAGTCAGCCATGGCCGTGAGTGTGACCCTCGGTTATCATGGAGGTGCTTTTTACAGCCAAAGCCCACATTCACACTCCCACGAGGGACTGGGGACTCTTACAATGGAAAGGAACGCAGTCTTTACAGAATCCAAGGTCAGTCTGAACTTGGAACATGCCCGGGTTGAGGAAGGCAGGGAACCAGGCTGAGACGGTGTCCTGAGGTACGGGGAGTCAGTGACCTGAGGGATGGGGCACTTGGGTCAATTCTAGAGAGCCCTTGACAGCTTTTCCAAGTGACTGGCAATGGCTAAGGGCATGTTTGGGGAGTCTTAGCCATTTTTATGCATAGACTATTCTGACTTTTACGAAGCCCATAAATTCTTTTGGAGAATAGTGTCATGAACACACAAAATTAAGTGGGATGAAAGGAAAGCAGTTCTACTACAACAGGTTGGATCCATGTACCGTACTGCATGCTTTGAAACTCCTGCGGGGGCGGGGGGCAAAAGAGACCTACATTTTGGCACAGAATATAAATGAAGGGAAACAAAAGCACACTGCTTTCTGAGCTCATAGCCTCAGACCATTATTGGCTACTGGTCCCCACTGTGCTAACGGTCACCTGGTTCATATAGATGTCCAGTTCAAATGACCAAAGACTTCTGAGCAGTGACTCTGAGCCATTTGCAATTCATATGCTCCAGACTGATCAAAGGGCAGGTTACAAAGTTAACAAAATGTGCTTTCCAAGAGCAAAGATATTTTCTATAGAAACATATTTTATAAATTACACTGAGTAGTTTTTCCTTACGAAGAACATCAACATACTATTTTGTATTTTATGCCACTTTTTAAAGAAATGCACACAGCACAATGCAGATAAACCCAAACACAGATATCCCCCACAAAGATAGGTAAATAGAAGACAGCGAGCGCTAGGCTTTAACACTGGTATATATCTTCATTAAGAGCTTTTCCACCGTTTGTTGTTCACTTAGAAGGTCTGCAGGCAAGCTGGATGTTGCCAGCACACTAGGCCCTGCTCAGTAGCAATGACACTTCCAGGGAGAACCTCAGCTCACCTGCTCCTGTGGGGCTGTGTCTCTAACAGGCACCTGCACATTCGGCAATGCAGTCATTACCCTCAGAGCTATGTACACAAGCGAGTCCCAGCGTGCTGGAAGTCGCCTCCAGTAATCACAGACCCAGACGCACAGCTCTGGGGAGAAGCCAAGGAGACAAGCTGCACCCACACCCTGTGCCCTAACACCAGCATTAGGACCCTGGCATACCCCTCCCCCAAAGGGACCCCAGAGCTACAGGGTCCCATTCAGGCACCAGCCAGTAGGGACAGCCCCAGAAGCCTGACCTCTCATTCCCCACATTCAGTGGACAACAGGCCCATCTACAAGCACCCCTCCCGATACGCCAAGCTCGGTTGAGGAGGTGTTCTGGGGAGGTCTCTGGCTTCTAGTGGATCCCGGCCCAGGGGTCTGAGATTTCACACAATGACTTCCTGGGACATTCTCCCTCCAAGGAGCCTGACTTCCACAGCTTTCCGTAATGCTTTCACTTGTTATGGTCAGGCTGGTGTCGACAACTCAGAGGGTACAGAGCTCAGTCTGCAGGTGAAGTGAATTTCCTCTCTTGTGACATCTAGGGAAGACTCCGAGCCTTCCCTAGGGCCTGGGAAGCTCTGCTATGGAGCCAGGTCCTGCCTGGATCCTGGGACCGAGCCTCCCACGGGGCTCCATCTAGAGAGCGCTCACCAGCGCTACCGCTGCTCACAGATGGTAGTGTCTTCTCTGCGGACAGAGCTTAAGAAACTCTGCTCTTCCGGATGTTCTGACGATTTCTGTGCCAAGACAAGTGCAAAATAAGATCTGTTCTTATTTTAGGAGAGAAAGAAGACCTCCTTGCCAGCATCTTGCAAAGTGCTGGACCCAGTCAGAGGCAGAAGTGGTAGATTAAAAAGTCTCTCCTGATAACAGTATCTAAGCAATGTTTAAATATCAATTATATCACTTCTTTTTGGAAAGCTGTCATACGGAGGTAGTATTCCATTTGTTCTCAAATGGAAATAATATTCTGGTAATATTCCCATCTACATAAAAATATAGTATCCAAGGGAAATAAAAAGAATGATGAATTAAAAGAATCTAAAACCAAATAAGTTCAGGAGCATAATTTTTGCTTCAGGCATTTTATTCATCTGCAAAAATGTAAAAAAATATATATATATCATCCACTTATTTAGGGAAAGCTGCACCTACAGAGAATGAAGAAAGATTCCTTTTCCTACTGACTTTCACAATGAAAGAAGAGGTGATCAAAGCAGCCCTCACCCACAGCCAGAGTCAACACTCACCTCCAGACACTGTTCCCCAGGACTCTCGGATTGCCCAAGACAGCCCCAGACACCTGCAGCTCCTCCAGGGCTTGCAGCAGGTAAGCTCTCAAAAAAGCATCAGCTCTAAACCTTGGCAAAAGCCACTTGGCTTTTAAACATTATTTTGTGTATCAGAGCTCTGGCCTGATGCTCCTCTAGGAGACACTCTGAGCTATTTGTGTTACATCTTGCACTGGAGCACTTTGCAAGATGCTGGCAAGGAGGTCTTCTTTCTCTCCTAAAACACACAGAGCAAATCATAGGAGTGCCTGTTTGCTTGTCTGCCCTCTACAGTCCTGCAGGGCTCCAAGCTCTTCTTGGGCAGATCTCTCCTCCTCACCCCTCCCCTGCATGTCTGAAGGACATGCCCCTCCCTCATCAATTGCAAAAATGAGGAAGCTGAGGCCATAAGATGCTACACCACAAGACCCATCTCTCACCCAGGTCCTAGCAGAGCACAGCATTTCAGACTCTCTGAAATCCACAGAGGAATCATAGGCCTCGAGTCTCCTAGTGGGTTTGGTATGGTGACTCGTTTTGAGTAAATGAGCTATGTGCTTAGAGTAGTAGCTAATGCTAGCTACTATTTGTGTCATACTTAACAGTATTAATATATTATCTCTTAAAGGCATTTTCTCCAAAGTTGTTTTTGTTCCCTGAGACACAATTTCCATACTCTCATGTTGCTTTTTAATGGGAAGGCTTGTTTAATTTGCTTGGCCCAGCTTTACATGATCTGACTTCATTTTTATCTGACCCACAGAAAACCATAGCCAGTAAGTGAATTTTTTGAGATGTGGCAATTGCCCTGTGAAAAGTACACAGGGAAATCTGGGTGGCCCTGCGTGTGTTCTAGTGTTAGTGCCTGACAACCTTATTTGGTTTTCTGATGTGTCTTGTGCTGGCCTCAGAGGAAGGATTGTGAAAAGGTGATCAGGAAGGTCTTTCCAGAAGTGACGAGGATGAGAAGGGGACCTGGAGCCTACAAGAGGCTCACAGTTCACCTCCTGGAACAATGCTTGGAATATATATTCTGTCTGTACAAAGATCATTTTAAAACCCCAGGGATTCACCAGGGATGAGTGGCGATGGGAACCTGCTTTCGGCAGGGAACAGAAGGATCCAGCTCTTCACAGCGAGTGAAGGGGAGGTTTAACGGTGCCAGGGAGGGACAGGGGTCACCCAGGCGTTCATTCACGGTGGTCACTGTGCGCAAGCCAGCTTTCGTCTTTGAGGCCCAGGATCGTGAAGCTGGAAGGGGAGCTCTTCTTCAACAGAGCAGCTATTCTGGGTCTGGATCCTCAGATTCCTGGGAGCGGCACACTGTGGAAGCCCTGAGCTCTCTATGCAGCGTGCAAAAAACCTACCTGTGACACCTTCAGCCTGGCACCAGCACAGCCTTGTGCCTCCTGCCTGACTGGTGAATGGAAATTAAATTTCATAAGCACAGTTGGCTCACCGAGGGGAAAAAGTATTTATCAATCTTGTTTTTAATGGGATTCATATTTACTTAAATTTTATTTCAGAAGAGACACACAGAGATGGGTGGCCGGGCAGGTTGCCCAGCAGCCACGCCAGCCATGAGCTGCCTGGGTAGTGGGAAGAGCAACCGCCCTCTAACAGACGGGGCTTCAACCAGGACTTGCCATGGTCCTGGCCTTGGAAAGTTTTCAATAAGACTGAGCAGATCTGTGGAGCTTCTCCACACAGGCAGACAGCTTCTGAGGCTCACGTGCTTTTACTTCCTGTCTCCTTAAATGTTAATTATGGTTGTGAAGCCCCACAGTGCCAGGCATCTGGAGCATCTGGACACTAGACACTATACCGTTCTGATTCACAATTAAGAAGCAAGAGAACTGGACAGAAAGAAAAACAGCCAGGGGAGAGGGAGAGCGCCTAACAGTCCCCGGCTACTCAGGAGGCTGAAGCAGGAGCATCAGGAGTTCTGGTCCAGCCCAGACAATGAATGAAAGTCCTATTGCAAATAAATATATATATATATATATATAAGAAAAGAGCTGGAGGTATACCTTAGTGCTACCAGAGTTCAATTCCCAGTATCATAAAAAAGTAGAAACCAAAAGAACTATTTCATATTATTTTGTATAATGAGAGAACCTCCTAGAAAATTTCAGAGTAGCCTAGGGACCCAAAGTTTTCACACTTCGATAAAATCTTCTGTAGTCTCTTTCTATCTGCAGTTACCCATTGACTAATAATTGCTCAGTCCATGTGCCAAATACTTGATCTGCATTTTTCTATTAACCTCATAATTGGTTTTACTTGGGGTAAGTGGTTAAATATCATATTATCATAATGATGAAGTATAATAAATTTAGAAACAAATTACCAAACATCTATAGATAAGAGATATATAGATAGCTGCAGTTTTACAAAAAGTATAAGAATTCAATCATCACAGAGTGAAATTTACAATGTGTTTCTAGTAATTCACTTTCACCATTGATATACAATCTACAATATCTATGCTTAATAATTAGATCAATGAATTATCTCATTATGACAATGCAAATATCTGTATTGATTCTTTCAATAAAGTCACCAGATGCACACAGGTAATTCCATGGAAGAAATGCAAGCAATTATTTTTGTTGCAAACCACTATGACTAGGACCTACAAATAAAATACTACAATTTCTTTTATCAAACTAGATTAATATTTAATTCTAATTTTCAGAGGGATGAAGGGAATTGAACTCAGAACCTTATGCTTGCTAGGCAAGTGCAACACCACTGAACTACGTCCTCAGACTTGTAACTCTCATTTTTAAGCCACTCACTTAGGTAATATTTAAATCACTCAACTAGGTAATCAGCAATATGAGTGGAAAGTACATGTTTTGCAAGGACCAAAATGTGCTGGAACCAGCCCATAGTGGCTCACAAGAAATACCTACTAAACTTCCAAGAACACCCTAAGTTATTTGTTATGCTCTGCCATTATTAAATATCAAATTATACAAACTTATAACTTGGTATATTAAATTATACTCAGCATTGTCCCATTGGTGGCAGAAACTGTCCATGGTAGAAGTGTTTATACCACAGAAATGGGCAAACATCACAAATTAGAGCTGCAGTGATTATTTTGTTGATCACCTAAACTGAAGAAAGTGAAGAGGAACAACTTTAAAATGCAGATCACATGTAAAAATGTGTTCTGTGTTTAGCTGTTACATTGTAGGACAGCTCAAAAGCTGAGGAAATAACCTTTCACTATTTAGAACCAGTAATCAAATTTAGCAAAGATTTGCATCCCTGAGGAACAGGCCTGTCAGGTTTCAACACCCCCAGGCTTGTTGCCTCATTTTCACCTGAGTTGTTGGTACAGTTATGAAAACATCAACTAATATCCATATCAGAATCTCATTTGCATGTCAGCTGCAACAAAGGGCTTGACCAAGCTACAAGATTTCATCAAAATTCAAGGACAACATCAGTGAATCAAATGGAATTTATGCTGATGAATGTTTATGAATTGTTTAAGCTGAGTGCAATAATCATCATTTAAAGATGATTGATAATAAAAAGTGTGCAGATTTTTTGTTCTAAAGTACTGATTATTAATTTAGCAGGATTCCACTTGCTAAAAGTCTTTATTAGTTTTTGTCTATGTGTATGAAAGTTCTAGCCAACATTTAAGCAAGGGATGTATTGTATGTGTATATGTGTTATAGAAGGAAAGAGCTCCAGTTAAGAAATAAATTTATTTGATTATATTTAGTAAAGCATGATTTTCCAAAATTCTGGTACTCAGAGTAATTTAGATATCACTGTCCTTCTTACTCATCAAAATTCTTTCCACGTATGTCCATTTAAGTAAGTTTTCATCCTCAGCCTTGCTTTCAGTGGTGTCAGTGACCTAAGGTTTCCTACAGTCCAAGAATATCCCATAGACAATCCCAGAATCAAATCAGAAGCTTGGAATTGCACGGCACCCAGAGGAGTGCAATGGACTCCTGCTTCATCGAGCCCTTCAGCGGGGAGGTGAGTCGTCCTTTTGTCCTGCTATCCTTGCTAGTCACTTAGCTGTCTAGGTTTTCAGATCACAGCCTCTGTGTCACACTGCTTGCATTCAGAAAACTCTCTTATTTTATGTAATAACAGCCCCGCAGTGCAAGAGTAATGATGCTGGAAATCCAGATATGCCAAATAAAGCCTGAGGGTTTTCTTTAAATGAAAAGGTGAATGTGTGCAACAACTTGATAAAGAACACATTCACATAATGTTTACTATATCTTGTATCTTTTATTGTCACTCGCTATTGTTCATCTCTCACTATGCCTTAGTTATAGACTCACTTATACAGCTAAGTATATATAGGAAAATATATAGTAGCCACAGGGTTAAGTATTGTTATGGTATCAGGCATCCACTTAGGATTTCCCTCAAACAAGCAGACGCAGGGCATTTAATGTATATTCTTATCCCAGACTTGAACATTGTTATGTACCTCGTTACTTCAATTATTATTTAAATAAGGATTTTTCTCCTAAAGTTTAACTTCCGTTTTGAAGAACTTACATATGTCAACATGCAGAGACACATGGACACACACCAGTTTCTCATAACAGACCTCAGAAACATCCTAACATCCTAAGTATACCAGAAGCTCAGGCTAGAAGTTCAGCCCACTCTGCAGAGAAGGGCCCAGGCCTGTCCCCAGCACCAATCCCACAATGCCATTGCCCAAGAAAGTTCAAAATCATGTTCCAAAAGCAGAAACCAAGCTGAAGTGAAAGAGACCTTGAAGGTGAAGACCTGCCAGATTGAGATGAGATTTAAATGATGTCGAATAGGCAAGGCGCAGCTTGAAAGCTCTTCCAGGGCTATCTAGAAGCCAGAGGTGGCAACTGAAGGAAAATAACAGGCAAGCATTTCTGGAGAGCAATTATCTCAGAGTCAAGTTCTGTAAGCATAAACTCATATATCTGGGATTTTTTTCTTTTGTTCCAATGAGAAAAGTGTTCAGTTGTAGAAAGATCTAGTATGAAGGAGTAAGAAGGTGAATAAACGATTTGCCGTGCTCTGCCCCCAGGAGTGGACAGACTCCAGCCTTGGCTCTGTAAGCTGGGTGACACCGGAACACAGCCAGGCCGGTGCTTCCATGCTATATTCACACTACAGCCACAGAGTGGGGGGTTGTGACAGAGGCTGCATGACCTGCAGAGGCTAAATATTTACTTTCTGGCCTTTTGGGGGAAAAAAATGCTTGCTGATCTCTGCTTTGAAGGAATTAATGCAATGGCCAGAATTCTTCTGAAGCATCTCTCTTTCCCATGGCTCCCCAGGAGCAGAGTGACTGCTTGACTCACTTGCACTAACATTTAGTGCACATTTATGTCATTGGAGAGAAATAAGTTATTGCCCCTTCACCCACCTGCTAAAGAGGTCATTTTGAACAGCAAGATTCATAGCTGTCTATAAGAATAGATGTTCCATGACTAGTCTAGGAGAAGACAATAAATTGGAAGAAAGCACTCACTCTTAGCTTGGGCCATCTGGAAACAAATTGCTACCCGTGTCTCTCTGATTCTTTAATGAAGCCACAGTCTCACTGTCTCAGAACAAGGGTGAAGGGTGCCGGATGACCCCAATAGGCCTCTGCACGGTGGGGGTGATGAGGGCACTGGCTTAGGCGGCAGCATGTCTGGTTTCTCGTTTTGACTAGTGACCTCTGTCCTTAAACATGTAGGAGGGGCAAGTGGCACCCAGCACTTCAGGGCACACCGGACTCTGCTAAAAGCTTCAGGAGCACTGTCTCATGTGATAGTTGCAGTAACTACTATGTAGTCCTGTTGTTCTTTCCCATTTCTGCCAGGGGTGGAGGCCAGCAGCCCCTCCAGTCCTCCCCCCCCCCGCATGCCTTCGTTACAGGTGGTGAGCAGCAACTGAGTCTATCTGATTTCAGAGCCAAGTTGCCAGAAATCTGACTGGAGTCTGCAGCCAAAGGGAGGAGGAGGGAGTTTCCAGGCCAGGGTGTAGGGAGTGGTGGGTGTAGAAATGTAGTGCAGTGGAGGAGTGTGGTCAGCAGAGCTGGCATGTGACCACCTTGGCATTACTTACGATTCTGGGGCCAGAAGAGGCCACTGCTGTCTGTCTGCTATCTATCCCATGTCACTGGCTTTGCAGAGTAGGTCTTCTTAGCCTCTGTTTGTCTTCTTTGTATTGACCTAAATGGGATAAGAGACTATATATGGGCAGCCCGTAAATTAATTCTGTACATTCCAACTACAACTGAAAAAGGAAGAGTTATTCAAAGTCAAAGTCTGTATTTATAGGGTAAATCTAAATTTATTTAGGACTCCTGTTTCTTAATTAAGGAATCACATTGGCCAGGCTCGAAATCAACTCCATCTATTTATTAATTGCTCAACCTTGAGCAAGTGCCGTATGTCCTCCTAGGACCTTTGCATCTTAATCTACACCGTAGGAAGAGCAAGGCCCAGTTCCCAAGGTGGGAGGGATAATGCAATGAGGTCATGCTTGTAAACCAACCTAGTATGGTGCTTGGCGTCAAATAGGCTATCAGTCATTCTGTTGTTCCTGTCATTCATATGACTAGGAATGATGGCGTTGATAGTATTGAGGTTATTAAAGGTCTGTTTCTATGCTAAGAAATCAGAAGAGAGCATGAGCGTGTGCAGAGAAAACATGTGGGTTAGCAGAGCTGGGGGCAGCAGGCAGCAGGCCCAGACAGCTAGTCTCACCTGTTATCATTGCTGTTATCATGCTCTGCTTCTGGTCTTTGTATTTCTGCCCTGCTCACGATGCCCAAACCAGAGCTTCTCCACTGGACAGAAGCTGCATGTGAGATCAGATGTACTTCCCCGACCCAAGTGCTTTTCTCCTGGCATTTGCACAGACATTCTGAAGGATGATACCACCTGAACAGGTTGCTTCCTCCCAAACCCATCTTTTAGCAAGGATTATCAGTGCTTTCACTGTGGAGCTGATAGATGAGTATTCTCCAAATAAGGCGTTAGATTATGGGGGCCCAGAGACCATCTTGTGGTCACCTTCTTATGTGTCTTTTCCAAACAGATAAGTCTCAACTTCAACAGAGAGGTTCTAACAGCAAATCTGAAGAGTTTATGTTCATTGCAGCCCAGCCAGCACTTTACTCCATTCAGTCACTTTCATTGCAGCTCACTCACCCAGAAATGTTAACTGTTGAAGAACTCAGTGCATCAGTGCTGCTCCCATTTGTCTATGCTATAAAAGGAAAGGATGCTAGTATATATCCCAAGTGATCCTGAGAACAAATTCTATGGATTCCTTGAAGCCACTAGACGAAAAGTGCTATTTAAATAAAGCATGATTACTCTTCTGATGAAGGTGAATGCTTTGTGCTCATCTTATGTGCCCATTTGTGGCAATTACAAACATAGTCTCCACGAGAGACAAATGAGAAATATAGGCTTCTTATTTTCTATATTCATAGAAGCCCATCCAGCAAAGGCATGTGGGTCAGTAAAGAGGAAGATCCCGAACCACTTGACCCCAGCAGCACACATGAGCAGCATCTCTCTCGGGTGTGTGCTGGTGAGCGTGTGACAAGGCAGAGGGAAGCCCTTGTCGATGGGGTTCCCCACTTCTGATTACAGACACCACTGCTGCAGGAGTTGAGGAAGAACCAGTCCTGCTCTGGAGAGACGCTAGGGGCTCCATCACCCACTAAATTCCAAGCTCTTCCCACTCTGGGCTTATCAGCAGACAGAATGGGAAAACTCTGAAGTAGGAACCAAGAAGAATGGCTGATGGCCCAGTTCCAGAGGGCTATGAACCCACTTGGGCCTTATTCTTGGAACCTCAGTGTCCTACACCCCTCCAAGTTTGTGGTAAATATGAAAATAATACACTGAAACAATTCAAATTCTCAGGTTCTGTACTGTCAGATGCTTGTACTATCCTTATGTATCAGTCAGCTTTCCCTTATTAGAATAAATACCCATGATAACTGACTTATAAAGAGAAAGGGCTAACTTTGGCTCATAACTTTGGCAGATCTGGTCTAAGATCAGGCTGGTGAAGGTCACATCAGATGACAATGGTGAAGGACAAGGGGAGAAGCAAACTGTTTACCTCATGGTCAGGGAGCAATGTATAGAAAGAAGGGTCTAGGATCCTATTTCCCTTGAAAGGCATATCCGAAGGAACCAATAATCTTCCATCAGAGCTCATATCATAAGACTGCTCCCCTTCTCAGTAAGACTGTGCTGAGATAAAGCCTTGAGTGTGTGGATCTTTGGAGGTCATTCAAGACCCAAACTAGAGCAAGGTGCAAGGTATTGTGCACGTGACACAGTGATTACTAGGCCCAGCATCATTAGCTGCATGAGAATCTGTACTGTCCAAGAGTCCAACCTAGTTGGCACTATTAATTTCTTCACTATAAAATTTGATATCACTCAGTCTAATTAGTCATGTGCCACATAACATTTTCACCAGTGATAGATGATCCCATAAGATTATGATAGAGCTTAAAAATTGCTCGTATCCTCACTATACCTTTTCTACATTAAGATGTTTTGAGATGTAAACTCCCTCGCTGCCCACAGCATTCAGTAGAGTGACGAGCTATACAGTTATGCGATCCAGGGATAATAAGCGGCACCATGTGGTGGAGATATACAGCAAGAGACACTAGCTAGATTTGTGTAAGTAGACTCTAATTGTTCACAGGGTGAGGAATACCCCTAAGGGCTATGGGAAAAAATGAGAATTAAGTTTTTCTTATACTGGTACAAATCCCCATTATGGAGTGCAATCATGGTGTGTATATTTAATGTACCAATAAAGATAAAAATTTTTAAAAAAAGGATGCATTGCCCATCATTTATGTCAGTTGTTAAGTGACACACTTGTATACTATGAAAAGTATAAAGGGATTTATAGTTATCTTAAGAACCCTACAATAGTTGGAAATGACAGCCCAGCATTGCCACATGGGGAAGAAATCTTGAGGCCCAACCTCATTAAAGCTGCTAGGGTAAAAGACAGCAGCATTCCAGGAAAGTCCAGCTAGAACAGTAGACAGCAAGTGACTGTGACCTTTCTCCTGGAGGATTTTGAATTTGGGAAGAGCACGTTGTGTAAAAACATGAACCGCAGACCCCATTAACCCAGTTCAATTAAGATCTTAAAAATATCTAGTAGGGCCGGGGAGTTAGCTCAGTGGTTCCGGCGCCTGTCTTGCAAGCGCAAGGACCCGGGTTCGATTCCCCGGTAACCACATAACAATACTGGGTGTGGAGACTCACACCCAGCAGCAACCAGTACCACATACCACAGTGCCGGGCATGGTGGCTCACGCCTGTAATCCCAGCACTCGGGAGGCAGAGGCAGGAGGATTGCTATGATGTGAGTTTGAGGCTGAGCTCAGGGCCAGCCTGAACCACAAAAGTGAGACCCTGTCTCAAAAAAACCTTAAAAAAAAAAAGAATCTAGTAATTGGGCCAAGGATTTAACTCAGTGGTTCTGGCATCTGCCTGGCAAGCACAAGGTCCCAAGTTCAATCCCCGGTAACCACATGCAACAATATAACGT
>PVIR01028263.1:0-22116 GCA_004026965.1 Petromus typicus | reverse complement strand
TGCATTCTATCAGCTCCATGATTTCCTCTTTAGCTTTATTAATCATCATGTTGACAGTGTCCAATATCTCTGCTTTCATCTCAGAGATCAGCTCTGATTTCCATTTTACTAGATCTGCTTTGGTTACCATTTCTGAGGGCCCTGGAGACTGGGCTTCACACTTCTCTGTCTCCCTTCCCCCTGTGTTACTTGGAGGTGAAGATCTTTGTGTCTGAGATTTGGAGTGTTTCCTCATCTCTGACCTGCCCTGTTTTCTGGCGCTGTTTGTTGCAAGTTACTTTCCTTTTAATAGTTAGGAATCTTAAAATAGCAGTGTTTCCTGGGTTGCTCTTTGCAGTCTGTATTGGGACCAATACAAGCTGACTGGATGTGCTTCTGCAGTTACTGTGGAGAAAATCAGACTCTGACCTGCTAACCTCAGTCCCTGGGCGCTCTTCCAGCGCAGGCCTGGAGGCCAGTAAGCTCTAACCCCGGCGCAGATTCAGTGACGCAGACTCGGTGCTGCAGTCACCGCTTCCCGAGCCACCCGCTGCTAAACTCAGTCCCTGGGCACTCTTCCGGCGTGGGCCTGGAAGCCGGTAAGCTCCAATTCTGGTGCAGATTCAGTGGCACAGTCGCCGTTTCCCGAGCCGCCCGCTGCTAACCTCAGTCCCTGGGCGCTCTTCCGGCGTGGGCCTGGAGACAAGTAAACTCCAAACCCGGCGCAGATTCAGTGACGCAGACTCGGTGCTGCAGTCACCGCTTCCCGAGCCGCCCGCTGCTAAACTCAGTCCCTGGGCACTCTTCCGGTGTGGGCCTGGAGGCCAGTAAGCTCCAAACCCGGTGCAGATTCAGTCTCTGATTTCTGTTTTACCAGAACTACTTTGGTTACCATCTCAGAGAGTCCTTATGATTGAACTTTAGACTTCTCCATTTCCCTTCCCTCTGTATTACCTTGGGGTGGAGATATTTGCATCTGAGACTTTGAATTTTTCCTCATCTCTGCACTTTTGTTGCTGGTCTTATTTTTGACTTTATACCTGCCCTGTTGTCTGGCAATGTTTGTTGCAAGTCTATTTCTTCCTAATATTTAGAACCCTTAAGATATCATTATTTCCTGGGTTGTTCTTCTTGGGTGTGCAGTGGGCTCTAAATAACCCTAGTTCTTTTTGCACATCATGGAAAACACTCAAACAGAACTCATATCTCCTTGGTTGAAAAGCACTGGGTAGCAGAAGTCCATGAGGCATGGGTGCCTTAACCACCTGAGGTTCTGGTGGACTCAGCTGTGCCCAGTTCACCTAGAGTGTCCCTGAGCGTCCATGGTGCAGTCAGCATGGAGGCAGGCAGGCCCCAGCCCCAGACACTGATGTCTAATGGCACTTCCTAAGTTTCCAGCCTGCTTTCTCATTCTTATATCTTCATTCATAGGGATACATACAGGAACAGCAGGAACAAATAAACCCATTTGTTCAATTTTGTATCTTTTTTATATCTTAACTTTATCTTTCTCTTCTGAGGCAGGCATTTGAAAGATGTATCCCAGAATCACATTTTAAAAAGAAAGCCCTTCCTTGGGTTCCACAATGTTTTCAAGTCAAGCCAATCACCAGGAGAATCTGTAGAACACTACTTGGTCTTGCAGACTTCCGTTCTCTCCTTACCTTTCCTATGTAGGCTCTGTGGAGTACATTCGCCAGTTCCATCTTCATAGATATACATTCCCTAATTTTTCTACTCATCATCATAATACATATTTTTGCTGCTGCTTAAAATGAACTTGAAATATTTTGTTGATATGAAAATATAGCAGTGAGAATCAAGATCTAAAACATTTGGTCTCTGCACATCTTTAAGTTCATACTAAATCACTTTCCACATTTGTTGTACTTGTGCTGTTATTTCTGGTCCATAACTGTGCTAATCTTTTTTTTCAGTTCAGGGTCTCCAGATTTCTTCTGTCTGAGACTTCCGTCTTCATCTGCCTAACAATAGGAGATAATGATAGGTTTTGAAGTAATAATTAAGCAATACATAGTCATTTGTGTAGCAATACCTATTTCTGTGACATCTTTGGAGCCACAGAGGAACTGAGAGATCTTGTGAACACATGGCCAGTGCCCTAAGAACAGCTCCTCTGTGGACTAACAGAGAGATGTTAGGTTTATGAAGAACATTTCTAAACTAGAAAAGCATCATTATTGTTAGGAGACTGATATGCCAAGACTGGCAGATGGAAAAGCTGATTGAGCAAGGTAAGGATAAATCAGTACAATGGACTGATTCCCATGCTGTTTTCCTTGCCTTGAAGAAAAACTGGAATAATGATCGAAGTACACCGTGGTTGGGTTTTTTACTGACTCATGAGTGACAGACAGGGGTTTGGCCATATGGTCTGACAGTTATACACTTAAACACTACATTGTTATGGGGATATCTGGATGGACCGTGGAAACTGCTGTGGAAATTTAAGATATATGACAGTGAAATTACTAAGGAAGTGGTATCTGGAGAAAACTTTGAAAAGAAAATGGTCAACGGGAACATCAAAACTACCTAAGATGTGTGAATGCTTCCTGTGGTCCAGGAAGGTCAGATGGACTTAGATGTTCTGTGCTGTATCTGTGAGAATATTTTGTAAAAGCCTGTATACAACTTTGTAATCCATTAAATGGAAATTATTGTGAAATTTAAATCAGAAAGGTAAATGACTTACACTCTTAAAGAATTTTTCTAGACTCTCTCTGTTGTAGCAGACACATTAGTATTCACAAATATTTAATGTGCTCTCAACTTTCACAACCTTTGAAAACGTGGAGGTTCCTTCCCACAACTGTTCTCCCTAATGACACAACCTCCAGGGTAAGGGGCTCCTAAAATTCCATCAGGTTTAATATTTACTAAAAAGCCTATTGACTGAAAGTTATTATACTTATGGGTATAGTTTTTACAGTGAAAATACAGGTCAACACTAGCCAAGGGAAAAGGGGCAGAGTACAAGAGGGTTTCACCTACTGAAGTCCCAGGAGTGCTCTCCACATGGAATCACAGCCAACATGTATGTCTCTCAGAAACAGTGTGACAATATGAATGAATTATTTCCAATGAGAGATGCTCACTTGAATTTTATAAGACATAACTCATTGCATAAAATAGGAGCTTTGTTTTGTCCATTGGCCATTGTAATGCCTAGACAAATACTCAGTTTGTTGAGTAACATCAAGAAGTTGAATGTAAAAATAACCACTGGAAACACAGATTTAAAGCACAACTCCTATTATGAATAAGCCCTAATGAAAAAGTCAAATAAAAGATCCCTAGAAAATGAGTACTAGGCCATAGGTTCACACTAGCTTTTACACAAAAACCAAATGAGAACAGAATACAGCATTAAGAGAGTGATGCTTTATATTAAGTAAAGTATTGGAACTGGCCTTGGATAAAAGGAAGGACAATATACTCTATGAATTAGGAATAATCACACATATGCAAAGAGGCAGGAAAAATGCAATATTCATGGAACTGAAAGTAATTTGATGTAAAATCAAGAGGGGAGAGAAAAAGCTACTTCCAAGATGGAGTAAGAAGACAGATCCTGGAAGGACTTGCACAATGGAAAACCCCTGGTGTCCTTTAACATGGAAAAGCAACACACTCAGTTTTCTATTTTAGAAATATCAGTGGTAATGGTAAAACAAATGGGTCCAAAAGAATCAGCAAGTTACTGAGAACCTAAAGAGCCAGCAGTTAGAGAAAAATGGAAGGATTCCAAAACTGTGGCAGGTGTGAAATTGATAGGTTAAGAAGACTGGCTCACAGGAGGATATGAAAAAGGAGTGGAGAATGGCATCCGAGTGATCAGTTTTCACAATACATAAATAAGTAAAAGGGTGACTTTATTGACAGCACTCACTTGGGAGACAATAGCCCAGCTTCGGGGTATGAACGAGTAAGGAAGAGTCCCTATTGAACACTGGTAATGCTGTGCTAGGACATCTAAGAGTAATGCCCCAAAGGTAGTTCATGTGAAGCTTGGAAGTTCAGAGGAATTCTGTTTCGAAAATAAGGTGTCTGTTCTTAATATCTCCAGTGTTTAAAATATTTACACCATAGGAACCCTAGAATTAGCATTTTAGATTCAAGAAAGTTAGCTTGAATGTCACTATTACTCAAACATTTTTTTCTTTTTTGTGGCTAATGTAGTGTATTCATTGTTTTGCTTTTGATTAGATTCATAGATTGCTCTTGAAGTTAATATAGATGCTCAAAATATCATAATTTCCAAAAGAATAAATTCTTTCATTTAAAGTCTTGGCTTTTCAGTGTTTCTTAGCCTTTGGTTTGGATGTATAGAAACTGTTAAATCAAATCACTTGTACACACACACATGCACACACACACACACACACACACACACGAACACGTGTACACATTTTCTCTCTCTCTCTCCCTCCCTCTCTTGTTCTCTTTCTGCTGTTGCTACCACTAACACATGCCACACCATTTTCAGAATGAACTAATGTCAGTAGACATGGCTATTTATGTAGGCAAATTGGTAATCAGAGTAGACTGCTGTGTGAAAGATTTATCAAGGATAATCAGTGTCAGGTCATCAGGTGAAACAGTTTAAGAATCCAGTTCATCACTGTATTTTACACCCTGGAAAAATGTTAATTTCAGTTCTGTAGAACACCCCATCTATGTTTTTTTGTTTGTTTGTTTGTTTTGTAGTTTTTTGAGACAGGGTCTCACTCTGTAGTTCAGGCTGGTCCTGATCTCATTATGTAGCCCAGGCAAGCCTCAAACTCAAAGCAATCTTCCTGCCTCTGCTTCCCAAGTGGTGGGATTACAGGCTGAGGCACCACGCCCAGCACTGCGGTGTGTGGTATTGATTGCTGGAGGGTTTGAGTCATCACACCTGACATTGTTGTATGTGGTTACCAGGATCAAGACTGGGCCCTTGCACTTGCAAGACAGACACCAGAACCACTGAGCTAAATCCCAGACCCCACCATATATATACTTTAACTGAAGAATGTGAATCAGAGTTTTCCTCTTGTAGCAAGTTCTCCATTGTATCCCTAAAGGGTACAAGGCTTCCTAATGGACAACATTTCTGAAATAGTAGGATTTATTGGTACAGATGCTTTGGGCAGTATCAATCCCAAACTCATCACTTGAATTGGAAACTTCCATTGTAGATTTCAAATTACCACATAGCACCACAGTGGCAAATAGATGCCACGCTTCTTGAGAAAAAAATAGAAATAATAAAAGGGGAGGGCTACAAGGTCAAAAGGCATTTTTCGGGAGAATCTTGCAATACACCAAGGGATGCCTTGGGGGAAGAAACAAAGCTGTTTAAAAAGACAGCAGCTGGTATAATGCTGCTTCATTACAGACCCAGTGGAGCAGAAGCAATGTATCCATTTTGCCTTTTTCTTCATTGATGATATCAATGAAGCATTAATGGAATTCTTATACTCCACTGGTACAGTATAAATTTAGCCTGAGTAAATCTTATATCGGCTCTATTATAATGCTCTTTTTTAAACCAAAAAAAAAAGAACTTTACTAGCTTTTTAATATAAAAAGTTGCAGAGAAAATATATCCTTGTATCCTCAATGAATAAGTCACCAGCACAGTTTTTCTTTATTTTTCCATTAGGAATATAGGTAGAGTTTAAGTCTAAATTAAAATTCTCATTAATAAGTGTGTCTCACTGCAGTGTCGCACAGCCTTTCTCCAGTTAACAAAGCCAAGGTGCTTTTATTGCTGTTTCTTATTGATTCCACTTGTTTAATTCTTCTTAAACAGAATATGCTTAGTTTCTGCTCGTTCTTTTATTTCGTTAACAAAATAGGGTTTGCTTTCACAACCAACAAAAATTATGCAAATTACTTAGCATTTATCCATACTTTTAAAACCATGTCCAAACTATGATCTTAGGGTTGTCCATTTATATAAGAATTTGGGGGCTAGACAGGAACCCAGATGTTTCAAGTGGATTTGCAAATGGCAAAGTCCTGCTTGTTGGATCTGCCTGCAAATATATTTGCAAATGCAAATCCTCTTTCCAAACAGATCAGAGGTTTTTTTTAGGACTAACAAAAATCCTTGAGCAAAGCAAAAAGCTGATGGAATGTACATGTGGTACTTCTATGGATTTCCATCCACATACTTCTGCATCTTCCCAGTGTGCTTTCAGAGATAGTGGGACATGGCAGTGCAGAGACACGTTTTCAGGGTGTTCTAAAGGCCCTTAACAATTTAGGAGAAAGGAGAAGCTGTGACTCAGCGAAACATCTTCGTTGTCTCCTGGCAAGAAGTAGCTGGAACATCGCCTACTTTTGCTGTGACTTCTTTATGTACTGGCCTGTGCTGCAAGATGGTTTCCATTTGTCTGCACCTACTGAGGCTCATGTTTCTTGTCTGCCCTCTGTCCTTAGCATATATACCTCCAGCAAATTCACGGCGCACCACGATAGCAGCTCTCTGCTCACTACTGTCTTCTGAGGTCAGTGCATCATCTTGATTTTTACTAGTCCTTGCTCCCTGATAATAATAATATCAAGCGCTACCATTATTCTACCATGTCCTGTTTCTTAGCTCAGTTACTTCCCCTTCCACCCCAGTACACTCACACTGTTTTTCCTTACTTCCGGTGCCCCTCTAACATGGCGGATCCATCTATAGCAAACACTTAATGATGGAAAACAGCACAGCCAGATTTTCCTCCTTTCAAATTTGTCATTTTCTCTCCTAACATTTAACCTTTCCCTGCAATCAAAGTTGTAATCTTGCCACAGCCTCTGACCTGACATCTGCCACACTCCACACTTGCCCTCCTTAAAACACACCTTTCTACAAGCCTTGCCCTCCTTAAAACACACCTTTCTACATGCTTGCTAAAATGACCTCTTTGAACTACAAACCTTGTTCTTCTGCTTCATTGTTATTCTACCATCTATAGGATACAGGCCACCATCCTTAGAAGAAATGTGAAGCTAAAGCCAATGGATTTTTTATTTCCCCTCCCATACTTGGGACTCAGGACCTTGAACTTCGGTTGCAGATGTGGGGCCGCTGAGCTAAAACCCTGGCCCTTTTCTGTTCTTCTTTTTCTCATTCTCCTTCTTCTCCTCCTCCTCCTCTTCGTCCTCCTCCTCCTCCTGCACCTCCTCCTTCTATTCCTTCTCCTTCTCTCCTTCTTCGCTTCCTCCTTCATCTCCTCCTCCTCCTCCTTCTTAATTAACTCCTATGTCCTGACCGTATTTTCTATTCTAGTCTCTTTCCCCAACACTTGATATACAAAATGAGTTCATGGCCACCCCTTTTGGCACAGAGAATTGGAGCCAGGGCCTTTGTACTGAACTAAGTAAACCCTATTCTTTTTTCTTACTTTTTTTTTTTTTTTGAAACAGGGTCTCCATAACTTGCAGAATTGTTCTCCTTGGGCTAGAACTTGTAATCTTCTGGCCTCAGCCTCCTAGAGGGCTAGAATTACAGGCTTATGCCTCTGCCCTTGGCCTTTCCTGCATTTTAAAAGCATGTTAATAGAAGATATGTTGATTTGGCTAGCATGTCTTTTCTCTTGTGATCCAAGAGTCATCTCACTACTTGATACTCCCACACACAGGCACACAGCTGGATGCCTGGCCAATTTCTGCTCCCTCTTCCACTGAGAGCCAACATAATGGCTCATGACCCAACACTGCCCACTGTTGCCCAGCTCCACCTTGTGGAAAATGAATATCCTCTCTTCCTGTAGCACATGAGCATATTTTCAAGTTTCTACTTGATCATTTATCTTCCTCATTTACTCTGAGGTCTTTAAGGTCAGGAAACATGTCATTTTTTATCCTTTCAGAACTCTGAGTTTGATCTATCTTTAAAAAAAATAATATTCAGTACATGTTTATTGACATTAACTACTTTTAAAATCTCAGAAGAGCATAGCTTTGACCTTCACCAAGGAATTTTTGGATGGAAAATAGGGGAACTTAGTTAATGGCAAACAAGACATTTCCAGCCAGAGGGACCTTCAAAATATCTTACAGTATCACTTGTTTTTTTATTTGATTGGAAGTGATAGTTGACACTATAATTAACCATACAATACCAAAGTGCAAAAGAAAAATAAGAAAAGTAATCTGAAATTTGTCTACTGCAGGAGGAGTTTAAAAGTAAGTACAGCTTTATTTTTAGGTCAGAAATCTTAAGGCTGTATTTATCATGGTGCCAAAATAATGAGCTTGTTCAGTCAAAAAATTATTCTGTCTATTCATGAAAGAATATTGAATCTGATATTCCACCAAAGCAAAGCAGAATCTACTAATTGATTAAATTATGTCTTTAATTCCACTGTGGAGCCACCAAAAAACAAAGCCTGATTTTATTTATTGAGAGAGAAATATCCTTATTCTCCTGCAATGCAAAAATCAGAACTTTAAGGCAGAGTTCTCTAGGAGCAGCACAACAAAAAGTAATTGTGATATTTGAGCATTTTAAAGTAGAAAACATATTGTAGCAAGCTTGATTTTGTGAAAGTTTACTAATCATTTTAACAGTCAAAATTTTTCCGATCATTTGAGTTAAGAGTGAATTACAAATGTTAACTTCTTTTGGGCTTCCAGAACTAAGCAAATATGTCCAGTTACTTTCAATGAATCAATCTCATGAGTTTCAGTAAACAGTAAATGTGTACATAAAATAAACCAGTATCATTTTCAAAACTGAATTGCATTTTCAAGAAAACTTAAATGTGCTCTTATGATCTTTAAGCCTAAAGAAAGTGAAATATTGACCTATATATAGAAACACTAGAAAATAGAATTTATAAACTCATAATACACTTTGACCTTCTGCAAACATTTACAGAGTATTTGAATTATATAAACTGTGACTGAAATTTAATGATAGAAATGATAATTATAACGTAATTTCACTAGAAAAAAGCTATGAAAATAATCAAATATTATCATAAAGAATTTATTTCATTCTTATAATCATTATGGAAAAATTGTAACATTTACATAAAATTTAGGGTTTTTGGGGGGAATTAAGCACTACCAAGAAATAAAAATCTTGTCCCCCCAAGCTTTCAATAAAGTAACTTATTTCCCTTTAAGAGCCAAGAAAGTTAAGCACACATCATTTACGGCTTGATTTATGCTAGTTAGAATCATATCTTTTCAAGAGAAAATTTTAAAAATAACTTGCATATGGGAATATTTGCTCATTTCATCTTTCTGAAGCAACATTCGACCAATTTTTATTGTCAGAGTTGGTGAATCATTTGATTTTGAGGAATGACGCTAAAACTATCACAAATAGTTGTTGTAATGTAACTTCTTTAAAAAGACATATCAACTAAAAATCTTGTGTTTTTTTCTAACCTTGACTCCTAATCATTATAAACTATTCTTCATAAAATAGTAGTTATATAGGAAGTCTTACTGTTCTTACTCCATTAGGATCATTAGCAACAAGAGAAGCTCAGTTAACTTCCTGTCAGATATCAGACCTGGTTTATAAACTATTTTCATTACATCCTTTTGCTCTTTGATTGTAGTTACCAGCAGACTACATACTGCTGAATGTCTTCTACATGTGTAAATAGTCCTGAACTCAGAAAACACTAGATCATCCTACAAACACATTTTAAAAGGCAGATGTTTCCTAATTATCAATGCCTGCCTTAATGCCTTCTCAATATTCAGAAATATTGAATCACCGGCCAAAATAATACTGAAAAAGTATTAAAATATAACCATTGCATAGCCAAAATGTACTTTAAAAAATATTCAGCACAATGAAAAGTGATGCATTTTATTTGTAAAGATAAATATCAGGTTAGCTTTCATTCTTAAGGTTAGTTTTGGAAAACTTAGACAAAATTAAAATAATTACTGGGCCGGGGAGTTAGCTCAGTGGTTCCAGTGCCTGTCTTGCAAGCTCAAGGACCTGGATTCGATCCCCGGTAACCACATACCATACTGGATGTAGAGACTCACACCCAGCAGGAACCAGTACCACATACCACAGTGCCAGGCGTGGTGGCTCACCCCTATAATCCCAGCACTTGGGAGGCAGAGGCAGGAGGATTGCTGTGATGTGAGTTTGAGGCTGAGCCCGGGCCAGCCTGAACCACAAAGTGAGACCCTGTCTCAAAAAACCTAAAAAAAAAAAAAATTAAAATAATTACTTTATTATCTTACTAAGTATAATGTAGGGCTTTCAGAAATTGAATTGTTAAATAAGAAGTATGGAGTTTAGTAAACTGGAAAACTACTCATGCAAAGAACAACTCAAAGGCTGTTTGATCAATGCTATAAATTATACAGTGAGAATAATGCTTTTAAATACAACAACCAATGACTGAATTTCTCAGTACAAAGAGAAATATACTTCTCTTCTTCCAAACCTCAGAGTACTATGTGTTCAAAACAAAAGGTCAGGCACTAAGTACTTCAGTGACGCCTTTACATAAGGATCAGAATTGGAGTTATACTTGAGGTCTTAGGTGAAATGAGTTTGACGGATTAGGTTCGGTTACCGGCTGTCAGGACGCTACATAAAAAACACTGCACATACCGAGCTTAGTGAAACTAGCTGTTTTCTACACAGGAAAATTCCTTGATAGAGTTAGCATGAAGACAAATGAACTGTTATCCCCCAAGAAAGGTGTCCCTTTAGGTTAGGTTTGAGGTTGGCGGTACCAAACAGTAAGAGCACTTGACTTCCCACAGCTGACAGACTCATTACCTTTGTAAATACTGAGGCTAAGCTCTGAATCCTGGGACTCTGCTTTGTGTTTCTATGAAGCACTAGTTACTAATCAGTTACTTCAAGAATAAAGAAGTTAAAATGAGAGAAGACAAGAGCAGGGCTAAGAAATTTCCTTCATTTCTCAACATCAAAGTGGTTTAAACTTTTCTTTATTATTTATCTTTATCCTTTGCATTTATTCAGAGCCTTTTAAGTGTGTAATGTTGTTACAGTGGATTTCTATGAGATACTATTTTTCTTATTGGCATGTAAGAAAATGGGATCTGATTCCAAACTAGCAATGGCAAGACTCAAATGTACTTGTGTCTAAAATTAATTATTTGCCATATTTCTTTTTCTATTAAATTATGTCTCTGAAATCTACTTTTTTGCATATAATGGATATATATTGCAGTCACACTTATATTTGGTATTTTCTCTTAACTTTTATTGTTTTCTTTTTCCCCATAACTACTAATCACTTTATTTATTTATTTTTGAGACAGGGTCTCGTTGTGTAGTTCAGTCTTACTCTGAGCTCACTATGTAGCCCAAGCAAGCCTCAAACTTACAGCAATCCTCCTGCCTCTGCCTCTTCAGCACTGGGATTACAGGCCTGAGCCACCACACCCAGCCTGTGGTAAGTGCTTCTGATTGCTGGTGGGCATGAGTCACCATTCTCACCATTGTTTTATGTGGTTACTGGGGATTGAACTCAGGACCTTGCACTTGCAAGGCAGGTACCGGAACCACTGGACTAAATCCCTGGCCCTAATCACCTCATTTTTATAACCAAACAATAACATGAAAAGATTTGTGACAATTTTTACTTTAAAACCTTAATAATTAATAATTATTATTTTAATTAATTAATAATGATGATAATTAATAATATTAATTTCTCAATTCTTTATATGCTGCTTAAAGTTTTCCTTTACCTTATATCAGGTGTTTTTCTCTGTAACCAAATAGATTTTTCTATATAATTAAATAAATTTCATAAATGTAAATGGTGATAAAGAATATCATCGTACAGCTGTGCAATAATTTACTTTAACAATCTTCTTTACTTTTTCAAAGACACCTCTAAACATAGAAGGGTTCATACTGAATGTTATCCAAAACAATATCTCCACCTCTGCTCAGGACGTAGGGTCTCCAAAGGTTACTCTTTTTGTGTGGCTCTTTCCTGGTGATTTTCCACTCTAATTATACATCAGTAAGTGATTATGCAAATACAACAGAGCACCATCAGCACCATCTTCCTCAGCACGGCCTATTTATGTATCTCCCACACCCTACTCTGCTATCACAACCAGCCACTTGGTGTCCTGCTCTGCCCCAAGTACCTCTGCTGCTGGAAACAACAGTACATTCAATTCAGGGGAACAGGTTTCCTACAGGCTCTGCTACACAGATGAGTCAGTGAATGCCCTCAGCTTCTTTCCCACAGCCAACTAAATACAAAGCTTGAGACCTGGCATCTCAAACCAGAATTAAAGGGAATAATACAACTTGAGATTGGAGGGTGGGTTGGGGTTTAGCTCAAGTGGTATCACTCCTACTTTGGAAACACAAGGGCCTGTATTTGATCCCCAAACCACACAAACAGACACACACACACACACACACACACACACACACACACACATGCACACACAACAGAGGTAATAAAAAGACTCACATAAAATATAAAGTAGTTGGAATCGTACTGTCTGATGTCTCACTTTATTTATAAAATGTTAAAACATTAATAAAGATAGACTATCAAGGTCATTACATGATCTGTAACATAAATTAAAGATATAACTAAACCCCAATAATGAGCACAGAATGGAATCTTAAAAATTACCATACCAAAGAAAGAACAGAGGGAACAAACATACAGACCAAACAGAAAACAAACATCATTAAGATATGTATAAACCCAGTCATCTCAGTATCACAAGAATGTTGAATGTACTCCCTTAAGATTAAATGAACATTTCTGTAGTACAAATCTATTTATACAAACATATTCAAGTTTTCTTTTTTAAAAATCTGGTTATATCTTGTTTTTCTCCTTCATTCTTGAAAGACAACTTTAAATATATCAATTTTTTTGTGGATGGTTTTCCCATTTCAGGACTTTAAATGTGTCATCCAACTGCCTTCTTAACTCCATGGTTTCTGATAAAAATAAACAACATGCAATAATATTTATACTCCCTTGTGTTAAATAAGTTACACCCTCTTGATGCCTTTTAATATTTTGTCTTTGATTTCTGATACTTTGATTAAATATGTTGTGGTTCTCCTTGAATTTATTCAAGTTTGAGTACCCTGGAATTTTTGGATAAGTATATTCATGTCTGTCATCACATAAGGAAATTTTTTGCCAGAATTTTTCAAGTATTTTTCATACCCCTTTTTCTTTTCTCTTTTCATGAAACTTCCACAGTGAATATACTGGTATGCTTACTGGTGTCTCCCAGAATGCTCAGGCTTTATTTTTCTTTATTCTTTTTCCTTTTTGTCTCTAGACTGGATGAATTTGTTTGTTTATTTTGGCATAATATAACTGCCTTATATTCACATTCACTGATGTCTTCAACCTCTTCTCATCTTCTGTTAAACCCTTCTAGTGAATTTCTTTTAGTTATTTTACTTTATATTGCCAAAACTTCTATTGGTTGCTTTTTATAATTTGTATATTTTTATTAGTAGTTTCTATTTGTTCAATTCTATGCACATGTTTTGGCACTATATTCATAATCTAAAATATTTTCTTAAGAAACCCGACACAAAGGATATATATATAATATTCTTCTTATAGGAAACATGGAGAATGGACAAATGTATAAAACAGAAAATAGATTGGTGGTTACCAGGGATTAAGAAATGTGGGAAACCAGCTCTCCACTCATGCATTATAGTAGACATTAATATGCAAATGTTTTTTAAAAATAAACTTTGAAATAGTTCTGTACTCCTACATAGCTACAGAAAATATCATCTTATATCTTTACTTCATATAATACCCATTTTCATGCATATTCACACCTAGAAATGTGGACAAGGGACTTCTTCATTTGTGTAAGTAGTCAGTGCTAGAGCTGGAGGAGGACTTCAGGTCTGCAGTGCTTCCCTGCATGTAACTCACAAGTGCAGGTGTGAATTCAAGTTTTTGGGTGAAGACACTGACAATGGAGAGGTGACGTTTATAAACCTGTTAAACTCGGTTGAGTGGCAGGTTCAGAATATCTAATTCAGACCAATTGTGTTGTATGTATCACTCCCTGGGAATCAGATGAAACTGTGAAATTACATTAATGTAAAGGACAAAACTGGTACTCCAGAAACTTTGCTTTGAAAGACAACCTTGACCTGTAGGCAATTAATAATTTCAGAGAATGCTTCACACTACAAACTAGAGATTTCATTTTGATATTAGGAAAATTCTTGAAATGGAAATATAGGGAATGAGGAATATCATGGCTGAATATATAAGCAGGCGATTTTTAATTAACACAAGGGGCTATCAGCTAGTGATTTGGTACCAGCTGAGAGACAGTGATGGGAAGATCTTTAGCTCTGGGCAACACAATGAGACCCTGTCTCAGAAAAAAAAAAAAAAAAACACAAAGAAAAACTTTAAAGGAAGAAAATCTAACGAACTAATTTATTTAGACTTTAAAAGGTGATTTATTTGAATTACCACAAATTGTTAACATTTTATAGACTTAACAAGGTATTTAGTCACAGGTTTGGTGCTAATTATGATACAAAATCACATGATCTGATGATACAGAAATACGGCTGGCTCACTTGCCCTAACATCTTATGATGTTAGTCCATCCTGCTATTGGTACCATTTCACACCCTCAAAGCGGGCAAAGGCATTTTATAACCTGAAAGGACTTTTCATACTTTCTCAACTCTCTCTGCCTGATCTTCTCCTTCTCTCTGAAAATTTGTTCATTTTTTTCTTCATAATATTAACTATAGAAAAAATAGATGTTTTTATGATACATAGTGTAACTTTTTTTGTTTCAAACATTCAGCTTTATATTCTAACTCTGACACTTGGAAATAGTCAAAGACACAGATTCTCTACATTTTAGGTTATTTATTTGTGCAATAGGCAAGCAGCAGTGACTAGATGTTCCAGGAGCCCTTTCACAAGGATGTCTTTGTCCACTGACAAATGGCAATTTTATCTTTCCTCTGTAAATACATGACTTCAATAATCTGCACCTAAGGTTGACTTAGGACATTCTATTTCCAAGAGCAATTAGAGATTATAACTAAAGAAAGACAAAAAAACATTTGAAAAGTTCTTGATATTATGTTCTATACAAGATTATGAGAAATTTTGCCAAGAGACATTGAAACACTATTTACCAGCTTCCTGGCACACAACAGTAGAGTAATCAATGGTTATTTTTATTAGCGATATTATTATTGGCATTATTAGTGTGATTATCATCATTTGGTGTGCCTATTTTACTCTCTTTGGTCCTCACAACATTCTCAATAGAGTTATAACCTTTTTTCAATTAGTTGCATTTATGTTTCAGCTTTTCTGTTCGTTTTGTAATGTGTTTGACATCAGGGATTTTGTCTTAATCCCTCTATGTTTTAAGTAGCGTTTCACACTAACAAACACTCAAGAGTTCAGTAAGTATGTATTGAGTTGAATAATGTGTACTAAATATACAACATGCAATTAAGATGTGATGAGACAAACCAAATTTCTTTGTAATCAATAACATAGTAAGAAACATGAATGGCTATGGAAGCTCTCGGTTGGTGGTGTATTTATAATTTAGGATTCTGTGCAGCAAAGGCACAAACATTTTGGTTGTACTGTCACAGTCTCAAGTTAGTCAAGTTATGGAGGTTTACTATATCAAAATTCAAACCCCAATTTATTTTGCTGATATACTGTCAAGGTCACTGCTTTACTTCTTCACAACTTTCAGCTCCTGTGCAAATCACTTCCTCAGATTAGCCTTCTGTGATCTCTACAGACACAGAATTCTCGTGACACTTGGGCATGTGGGAGCCGGCAGTTCTACTTGTTTCTTTCAGTTTCTTGGCCCTAGACCTTTCACACCATGAACACAGAGACATGGTTACATTTATCTGTGAATCCCATCATTTAGAACTCTTCCTGGATTGTGACAGAAATTCAGAAGTTCTCAAATAATTAATAAATGAGGAGAAATGGGGATATTTACATGAACAATAAAGAACTGCTAGTGTGATTCAAGAGGCATGTGTACAATAAAGAACTGCTAGAGTGATTCAAGAGGACTCCAAGAACAAGAAAAGAAAGAAGAAATAAATTGATAATGATTAATAAATCATAAATATTTTTAGCTCAGAATGCCCAGCCTGTGCTCATTATTAATTGTATTTTTACTCTGTTTAAATTAGTTACTGACTCTGGAAGGCTCAGGTAGCAGGGTGGTAAGTTGGAGTTCAGCCTGGATGACTTAGCAACTTTCTGAGACTGTTTCAAAATTCAAAAAATAAAAAGGTCTAGGATGCATCACAATGCAAATGTCCACAATATCATAGCAAACAAAAACGATGCCTCACTTCATCCTGTTCTCCAGCCCCTTCTGACATCCTGACAACCTGACCTGTGTATCACTGCCTGTGACTTCCATTCTTCTTTTCCTGCCCTGATCCTGAACCCCAGAACCCAACTTCCTTTTCTTAGCTTTTGTGTTTTATTAATATAGTACAAATCTATATTAGTATATCATGATCACAGTCCTCCTGGGGAGTGGGTTCATGTACATAATTCATTTTAATGCTTATTTTCATCCCCTTTCTCTCCCATGTCTTTTCCCTTCCATGTTTTCATCCCTTTCCCTTTTCTAATAGATCTATCTACCTCTTTCCTACTGTCTGTCTTTCATGTTGCTCTAGGTTTTACAACTTTTAGAATGTTTCTCTGCTGTGTCTATAAGCCCAGCACTTTCTCAGCTGAATTATGTTGGACTTAACTCTAGGTATTGGTCTAGTATCAAGGAAAGGGGATGAGAGCTACAGGTAGATCCTGAGATGTTTGTTTCCTTGCAAAGCTGAATCTTCTGTATTTACCATGAGAAGGGTCATGGGCGGGGGGGGAATAGCCTTGAAGACAGACCAGTGGGCTACTCCTAAAGCACACAATTTAAGGATTAGAAGAACACTGATACAGTTGAATGAATCCAAATTCCTAGAGTTCCATTCTTCTCCCACAAGGACTAGCAGAAACTTCAGGTGCCGTAGGTTGGATCGTTAGTGTCCCCCAAAGGCCATGTGGTAGAGATTTGATGGCTGGTATGATACTACCTACCGGGAGGTGTTGAGTGACCAGGAGGTGAGTCTGGTGGCATGGCTTTGGGCCACTGGGAGAGTCCTTCAGGGGAATGCTAGGACTTCAGTTCTTCCTGTTTCTCATATGCTCCCCAGCAGAGAGCTGAGTGGCTTCACTCTGCCACGCACTGCTGCCATGGACCCAGATCAATGGAGCCGTTGACCATGGACTGAAGCACCCAAAATGGTGAGCCCAAATGAACGTTTTCTCTAAAATTTATTTTTTTAGTTTTTGTTTTTTCTTACTAAGATTTGCAGTATAATGATTATATTCTCAGTAAGGAACTGTTTCATGTATATAATACATCTTAATATATTATCTCATGTTTTCTTTAGTAATGCAAAGATGATCACAACATATCAGGACTAGGAAATTAACTTTTTTGGAAGACTGTTAGTTATATGGCTAACTTCTAAGATTGTTCCTAGTGTTTTCTGCATACTAGCTACTGAACTCGTATATAATTATGAGATATCTCTAACTTTCTTCCATCCAATGTAAAATATCCTCAATCTTTGCCACTCTGATCCTTGTGATATCCACTCTAATCTCACCAAATCTTGGAATACTAGACCTATCAGTGAGTCCCGTGCATGGCTGATAATTCATATTCATGACCTCTCAAGTTTTCAGCTACACATGGACTCTAGCTCATTCCACTGGTCCAGATCCAAAGTGCAGTTATGTAACTAGGTCTTTCAAAGTACTCTTGTCACCTCCTTCTTAGACTGACTCCTCAGAAAAGTAAACACTGTTTAAGAGATTTGTCTGGAGAATGTATTGGAGAGTACCTGAAAAATTAGTGCTTGTAAAAGAATAAAGGAAATAAGATCCTATTTTTTCCTTCTTTATTTGATTGCAAAAATGACAAAATGTTGGTAAACTACAAGTCCATAAAATACGGTAATGAATTGGGAATACTAATACAATTCATCACAAGTCAGAATTCAAGGCTGGGAAAAAGAGTTCTCGTATAAACAAACTTCAAATGTAATCATAGAGAAATAGACTATAATGTTTTGCTAGTTCTAAAAGTACATGTCTCATCTTGATGTATTTCTCTAATCCATTTCCTGGAGAAGCTGTATGAGTTCTACTTTTGATACTTTTAACTTCAGCTGAAAGAAGAAAAGTCCCCACCAAGCTATGGTACCGGCTGTTTGGCCACTCAGACCTCCGGCAGATGAAACTGATGTTCAGAGTGTTGATACTAAACAAAGAAACTCTACAGAGCTTCTGGTATTCACAATGCAGATTTTTAGATTCTTGCTTTGATCATAAATGCTCCCCTTTTAGAAGCAGATTCTACCTTCTTGGACTTTTTTGGATAAAGATTGAGATACTAAAAGGAGGATGAGCTATCCATCAAGAATGAGATTAGAGGGTTGTGTTTGTGTGTGCCTGTGTGTGTGATGTGTCTAAGAAGATGCTGACAGAATGATCCTATAAGACAGCTGGCTCATATTTTTAACTGACTGATTTGCCTATACACAAAATATAAGTGCGAGTAAAAATGGAGTCATTTAAGGAACGACTGGTGCTCTTACAGGTCTATTTTCTAGTAGATTCTGGCAAACCCTCCCTGAGTTCTACGTCATCAGGCAGCCGACCTTTACAGGTTTCACTTCCCAGCATTCCATAGAAACTGGCTTCCTGTTAGATTCTGCCTCTGGGTATCCCTGGCAGTACAGTATATGAGTGACCCAATGTTTTTCTTCTCTTCGTCAAGAGACATCTTTGATACAATTTGCATCTCTTGTGCTTCTGCAGACAGCCCCACTGCTGAAGATCTGCAGGAAACTCCACCTCAGGCCTAACCCGGACCCCTTTGACCTCTGCGTCAGTCTTCCTTCTCTTTCCAACCTGTAGTTCTCTAACCTTTCCTATTTGGTCGGCTGCTCATCTCATACCTGAGACACCTTTTTCTCATAGTGGAGTGACCAATGGCTTCTGTTTACTGGAGAGACTATTTTATCTCATGGATAAAATAGTGACCATAAAGTATTTTCATACTCAACTTTAGCAGTTAGACTGAGTGTAAAAAAGCTGAATAAATACTATTTTAATTCTTGTGATTTCCTTTTCCAGAAATAACAATTCTTAAAATATTAGGCAGGGTGTGGAAAGGTCACATTATGTGGTTATAACCATATGTATTAAAACAGAACTTTAAAAAGAACATTACAGAAATAAGAATTCTAATAATAAAACATGAATGTGAAAAATAAAAATACACTGAACTTAAAAAACCATTCTATTCACAATTTTGCTTATACTGATAGTGATTTGGATAAAGCATTACATACTTCATTTTTTGACTTATAAAAAGCCAAATAAGTCAGTAGTTAATATTTGAAATGTTAATGCAGATTGCATTTGGTATCATATAAATAAAAATACCATAAAATGACAAAGTATGTTATTCCCATAATAAAATATAAAGAAATCACATTTTCTTGATTTTTAGATAAAGATGTATTAAATATGTATATAATTTTACATTTTTAATATGAAGTAGAGAAAAATTAAAGAGATAGTACTTTTCTGGCCAAAAACTATTTATTATTTAGTAGAATATTTATCCTACTAGTTTACTGGTTTGACACAAGCTTTTGTGGCTCCATATTTTTTCTTAAATTTCACTGCATTTTTTCTCAATATGCTATATGCTCTGTGTATAAAAAATACTTTATTCACTTCTATTTTATTAAAATTATAGCATTTTAAAATACACTTTTCTCCACACTGATTATGTAAAGTGGGATACAGTACAGAGTACAAGATAGTCAAGTCCTAGAAGAGGAAACGACTTCAGTCAGAACCAGTTGTAACTATTTCATTCTTAAAATAAGCAAAAAACATTTAGAGTTAGTAAAGGAAATTAAGAGAAGACATTGAGCAAACAGACATATTGCCAGATCATCAAAATCATATTTTATTCCATTTATTTACAATTAGTTATCATGATTAGAATACATTTTTTATTATAAATATACTATCTTTACTCACTTTTTAACACTGAATGATTAAAGAACTGACTAAGAGCTTGTTATCGGAAGCAGTGTGTCTCAGGCTGGTCCCTAGCACTTCTGGGACGTGGGGGCAGCTCCTGAAACATTCACTTCACACTGTCAGCCAGTCCTCAGGGCTCATTCTCTGCAGATGAGGAAACCAAAGCTGTTAGGGCCAAGCACAAAAATCACAGAGCAGGGAGAGGCAGTTACTGAGCAACAGAAGTGCTTGGGGAGGGAGTATTCCAGGCTCTTCTCCAAAAGGAAATTGCAGCTCTCCACCTGAGCACCACAGGCGATTCACAGAGCCACGAATGGAAGCAAGTACCTTGCCTCAGTAGGAAGCACTTCTGGTGCTTACTGAGTAAGTCTGACTGTGAAGGTCCTCTCTCCTGCCTGAAACTCCCACATAGTGACAAATTATCTCTAACCCCTAAGAAGTTCTTGTATTATAGTAAATAATAATGAAAAAGAAGAGAAACTTATGGATATCTATGGCATGCTCCATTTTACATATAAACATATAAATGTTGACAAACATGCATTTTCACATGGCCTTAAATTAGACTGATTTTTTTCAGGGATGTTAAAGTCAGTTGAAATAAAATGCCATATTCTTTAGCTTGCAACAAAAGCAAGAGAATTTGTTGTCATTTCCTAAAACCATCTTGCAAGAAAATGCTCTCTCTTCCAGGTATGTACTCAAAGGAAATGAACTCACCATCTCTTAAATATATCTGTACTTCATATTCATACAGCATTATTCACTATAATCAAGACATTAGAAGAACATACAAGTCTATCAATGAAAGAAACTGGTGTAAATATATAATACATTTATATACATGTGTGTGTGCGTGCGTGTGTGTATGTGTGTGGAAATGGATACAATGGAATGTATTTTGCCCTTTCAAAAGGACGAGAACTTGCCATTTGACACAACCAAGGAGGAAATTGAAAGATTTCATGCTAAGTAAAATCATCCAGAGAGACAAAGAAAAATTTTTCATGATCTTGCTTATGTGAAAGTTATTTTTTTAAAAAAGGTCAAATAAATAGAGATAGAGAACAAAACATTGGGAGTACCCATCAGGGTTAGGGTGGAATGAAGGAAGAGGAGTGGCAGGTTAAAAGATATAAAATAAGAGTCAAATAAATCTAGAAATTGAATCTACAAAATGAGGCTTATAGTCAATAATACTGCCCTCTTTTCAGAATTTTTGCTAAATGAACAGATTATATGTAATGTTGGCATAGTAACGATGAGATGAGCAATGTTAATGAACTTTATTATAGTAAACATATTGTTATGTATTCATGTATCACTTAGCATCATATACTCTATACAGTGGAATTTAAATTTATAAAGCTGTGTTTCTCATGGTATTTCAGATATATTTCTTTCCAGTGGAATGATTTCTGGATTGGATGTTATGTGCCATCAACTCTTTAATTTTATCCACAGTAAAGTGAACATTCTTGATGATGAATGCTTTGAAATACATATTTTTAAATTATGAATCACTTTCTACTTATTTCCTTTATGCATTACAAATGTGGCATGTTTTATTGGCTAAATTATATATGCTGACAGATTATACTATCATTTCTATTTCCAGGTAGTAAAGACAGATTACCAAACTATGTGCTTTTTAAAAATGAGCTTTACATTTAATAAAGTCAAGAACAACTGCCCTCAACTAGTCACTTATTGGAATTCATCCCTCAAACCCAGTGCTCAATCCATACTTTATTTTTAAATGACGACTGTAAAGCTAGTGTTGTCAGATATTTGAGGAAATTCTCTTAACAAAAATTTGACAAAATAATGAAAGATCAACATGAACAAAAGAATGAAAAAAATAAGCCTGGAGAAAGAAGAAAAGAAAAGTAAAAGATAACTTCCTGAAAAGGTGTGTGTGTATGCAGGTATGTGTGTTTATACATACAAGGATGTTGTGTGTGTGTGTCTGTGTGTACACCTGACTGCAATTCCTACA
>PVIR01028262.1:0-22121 GCA_004026965.1 Petromus typicus | reverse complement strand
AGTAATTGACTGTATATGTTAGCTTCAATGTTAGAGATATTTCTCAGTAAATGTTTCTCACAGTTTCAGCCCATAATTTTGAAAGTCTCTAGCAAATATTGCTGTTAGTTTCAAGGCTAAATGTCCAGGCAAGATAGAGTATAATTTTTCTAAATAAGGCAGCATCATCTTTCTAAGTAATCAATAAAACTGTCTTTTACCGGGCCCATAACCAAGAAAATTTCAATAATGGCAATGGACACAAACTACAAATCTGGGTTCCCTCGAGACCACTCTTAAGCACTGGTTCCAGTAAAATGACAAGTATTGGCAATACAATGAACTTGCCATTTGTTATTATAAATTTTTTTTAAAAAGAATGAAATGTGTTGACAACTATTTATTTCTTCATTATTCTTCTCAAGGCTCTTATAACCTCTTTATTTCTCAGACTATATATAAAAGGATTTAACAAGGGAATCACTACTGTGTAAAATAAAGAATACAGTTTTTCCTTATTTTCACTGGTCCAGAGCCAGGACAAATATAAATGAGGAAGAGAGTGCCACAGAACAAAGACACAGAGAACAGGTGAGCATTGCAAGTGGAAAAGGCTCTGCTTCTGCCCTTCTCAGACTTCTTTTTCAAGATAGCAAACAGGATATGAATATAAGAGACTGTGATATTTACAAAAGTAAAAGATTGTATGAAGATAGAAAAGATTAAAACCACATGCATATTAACAGTAGGATCCGTGCAAGTGATTCTGAGTATTTGTACAATTTCACAATAGAAATAATGTATGATATTAGCCCTGCAGAAAGCCAATCTAAGTAACAAACCCACGTGAATTGTTGAGTTCACAACACCAACATTTGAAATACCTATAAGCCGAGTAGTTAGGCTAATGGACATCAACACAGGGTAATGTAAGGGATCACAAATGGCTACATAGCGATCGTAGGCCATCACTAACTACTAGGAGGAAACATTCTGTAGTTGCACTGTAACAAAAAAGGTAAAATTGAGTATAGCACTCAACCAGAGATAACTTATGATTCTGAGATAAAAAAAATTAGCAAGCATTTTGGGAGTCACAGAAGACGTAGTGCAGACATCAGCGAAGGCTAGACTGCTGAGAAGTAAGTACATGGGGGTGTGGAGGTGGGGGTCCTTCCAGATGACAGAATCAGTCCGAGGTTGCCCGCCATCGTGGTGAGGTAGATGATGAGGAATACCAGGAACAAGGGCCCCTCCAGCCCCGGACGGTCCGTCAGTCCCATGAGGACAAACTCAGTCACCCCTGTCTTATTGACTTCTGCCATACCTTAGGTGCGCAGTAACTGAAATGGAAGAGTAAATGAGGGATAGTCACGATTTAATCACAATTTAGTTTTTTTTTTTTAATGTGACCAACATGTTGCTAAGAAGTGTACTTTATCATAGCAGGTTTAGATGTTTTTCTTCGTCTACTTGAATACACATTCATAATTATCCATAATAAAAGTTTTGAAATCTAAATGACATTTAATGAAAATCCTTTCAATTTAACAAAGGCATACACTAAACTCAAAGTTCATACAAAAAAAAAAAAAGTTACCGGGGGCCGGGGAGTTAGCTCAGTGGTTCTGGCGCCTGTTTTGCAAGCACAAGGACCCGGGTTCGATCCCCGGTAACCACATACCATACTGGGCGTGGAGACTCACACCCAGCAGCAGCCAGTACCACATACCACAGTGCCGGGCGTGGTGGCTCACGCCTGTAATCCCAGCACTCGGGAGGCAGAGGCAGGAGGATTGCTGAGATGTGAGTTTGAGGCTGAGCTGAGTGCCAGCCTGAACCACAAAGCGAGACCCTGTCTCAAAAAAAAAAAAAAAAAAGTTATCACTTTCCTTAAGATACATGTAGACAGTAATAATAATCTAGTGTATTGAATTATAATTTAAATTCCTAATAATCAAATTGTCATAACTTTGGCATAAATTTCCATCCAGTAAAATAGAGAACTAAGAAACAGATTCCAATGTGTACAGCAATTGACATCAGCAGATAGAATATTTCAACCCAGTAAAAATAAAGCATTTATTTAGTGGATTGTGCTGACATTATTGGTTAGATAAAAATTTTGAAAAAAAATTGTTATTTTCTCTGAAATTTCACAAACAAAAATGTCAATGGGCATTTTAGATATATTATAAAGAAAAATAGTTTAAAACATACCTACCAAGTAATTGTGATGCATTTAAAAAATCAATAGATGAAAGGCATTTCACAATTTAGAAAATGCATTTTATTATATATATGAAAGGTAGTAGCCAATAATACAGAAATTGCTGTAATCGGTAGCCTATGCCTATGTTCTCAGCCATCTGGAAGACTGAGGCAAAAAGAATGCAAATTTGAGCCCAAGCTGGACAACTCAGTGACTTAACAAAACTTTGTTTCAAAATTAAATAACAAATAAATAAAAAGGGCTCATTGAAAAGGCCCTGATTTCCATTTCCCATATCATCAATAAAAATCAATATGAAAAAGGGAGCATAAACATGAATGAAGAATAGGAATAGATAACTTTACAGATAAACAGATGACAATGAACCTTAAGTGAATTGAAAGGTGCTCACATAAACTCACAAAACTTCCCGTGTATCATCTGTACCAACTGAATTGGAACTCACTCCATGTGTCCTCTGAGAAGGACAAGATACAAAAACAGAAAACAATGCTGATGTTATTGTAAAGCAATGCATTTTAATATTTTTTTACATGGAGAACATGTGAGTAATGCATTGTAAGCTCATTACTGATTTTATTTTTTAGTATGAGAACAAGAATGAGAAAAGTAAAAAGGGAGAAAGAGACATAAAACAATATAAGATTTTCACAATGAAAGGTTCCTATGCTATATGATTCCTGTCATATGCATTATATGTCCATACATGAGTGCACATGTACAGAACTGTAGATATATATATATATAAGGTGTAATGTGAACCAATGACCTTTAGAAACTAGTGGAAAAATGAAACAGTGAAATCTTGTTCCTGTTTTGGAGAGGTTTTAACATTGAAAAGTTATAACATAAAACTAAAAAATAACCGTTTAAATTTTTATATCTAACAACTAGTTACATTTAAAATTAGTTGAGAAGTATGATTTTTATGTATGAGTGAAGAAAACTTTTTTTAATTGAAATCGTTATTGGTACATTACATATATACATCATGTTTGCATTCAACAATGAGAATTTGTACCAGTATATGACACAACTTAATTCTCATTTTTTCCCATAACCCTGCCCGCCCTCCCACCCCCACCCCCCATATACATAAATTTTGTTTCCATCCTTTTTGTTATAATCTCATTATTTTCCCCCCTTCACTCCATTATGCTTTGAGTGTTTTCTATTTCATAATATATAACATACATTCTAGAACTCATTTATAGCTTTGTTTTCTCATACCAGAGAAAAGATACGATATTTACACATCTGTGACCTATTTATTTCACTTATAAGGATGTCCTCAAGGTATGTCCATTTAAGTATAAATGAAGAAAACTTTTTGAGCATTGAAAGTACCTGGGTTGTTTTCAATCTCCAAATTTTTATGTAACTGTGTAAGGTAGAGATTCTAATAGACTGACAGGTTTTATTAGACTGAAGCATATTATTCAATAATATTATTTTTTCCTGTATACTTTATTTTTGTCCCTATTATGAATATGATAGTGCATGCCTGAACTGAGATTTCTCCTTTTTATGTATAGTCCTTAAAATAACTCCAAGAAGAAATTTCCTGGTAAATGTTGTCTAGTAAAGATTTTAAAGAAAAATACATAAATTGATGAAAGCAAATTGTTTTATTTCACCATATCATAAAAACATGTTCATAATTTCATAGTTATGTCTTTCAATAATTAGAGAAATATAGAAAATTTTTTGAGAAAATACCTGGTCAATTAGAGTCAGCTAATTATAAAATATGAATTTTAGAGCTCTAGAATATGTTTATCTAGAAAGAGATCAGCATAAGAAATAATTGTATATATTCTCTAAAAATAAATTAAAAATGAATAAAATTTACAATTCTTATGCTTAAATATATACTCATAAGAAACCTAGTGGTGAAAACAGCAAAATATTAATTAAAACTTAGGGCTCATAAGTTATTTACCTGATAGGCTGATCCACTTTTCTTCATACCAAAAATAATCAAGTTATTGATATTGCTAGTTTCAGATCCTGTAATGTATAATCCTGCTAAGAATTATTATGCTTTATGAATTTGTATATTGAGTCTTATAATCATAAGGAAACTAAAAGAAGCTATTGCAATTGTTTTCTAATATTTCAAATATTAGTCTTTTATCCAAGGAAGAACTGGCAACTTTTTTCTCATTCTGTTAGTTGTCTCTTCCATCGATTGGTCGTTTCTCTTGCTGCACAGAAGCTTTTTAATTTGCTATGACCACCTCTGTTAATTCTCAATATCACTTCTTTTTTATTGTGAAATAGGTACATTTTATATACATATCACGATCACATTCAACATTGGCAATTTGTGCGAGTATATGTCATGACTTGATTCTCATATTATTCTTATATAATTGCAATCCTTTTCAGAAAATTCTTACTATGCCTTCAACATTTTTACCTATCTTATCTTTTCCCATAAAAGATAAACTTGAGTACTTTATAGTTAAATGGAAATACCTTGAAACTATAATGTAAACTTAACTACTGTGTGGCTTCTTGCATCCAAGAAACATAAGTAAAGAAGAAAGTAAGGTAGATAGTAGGAAACTGGAAAAAGATATTTATAAAGGGGGAAGGGACCAATGGATGGTTGGAGGAGAGAAGAGAAGAAGAAATAAAAACAATTAAGAGTGTTATGTCTATGTGTTATGTCACAAAGAGTTTAATCTTAATATATGGTAAACATTCACCGATAAAAAATAAACATTAAGGCATAATTATAAAGTGAAGTTTTAAAACTTAAGGAAAAAACTCACTTAAGCCCATATCCTCTGGGTGACATCAAATTAAAGAATTTTATTCCTATCAACTACACAATACTCAACCCAGAAACTTACATATATGATTAGAGAGGCATAGCTTTTTTCTGTTAAGAAAATGTATCACCTTATGAAAAAACTAAGTATGTTGACTTTTGCTATCAATATGATGTAAATGTTCCATTTTTCATTCTTCAATGAGCCAGTAGAAAATTTCCCAATGATGTTTTACTGCCACAATAAAATGCTAAGTTAAATATACATATGTTATGATCATTTATCTCTTTGCCCAGATTTTGGTTGCTGACTTTTTAATTTACTAAGATTTTAATATCTTAGATATTTTGATCTCTTTTGGATGAGTCGCAGAGCTGTAACAATGAAAATCATGCAAAATTGCATTCTTACCAAATTCCTATAAAACACTGGAAATGTTCTTGTTTTCTGAAAACAACATGAGAAGCACAGAAAGACATAGTATTGTTTGTGTATTGATTTTCTTGGAAACTCCAACTTAGAAAGGGATAACATTTCTTTTTTCTACTGCAAAGCCATTCTTCTAAAAATGTTGAAATCTCCCTAACGATTTGAAGGGATTTCCCAACAAGAATGGGGCCTTGCTCTCCTGGGTATTGTGAGCTTATCATCACATCATCCACATGATAATTTTAACAATTAGAATGACACACTATCCTTGGGGTTCACTTTAAGAGCTTGTTTATAAAATATCATTGCATTCAGTTTAAAATGAAATTGTTTTCCTTGACTATTCACAAATTGACTAATTAACTTGTTTTGTATTGGAAACCCCAGTGACACTCTAGAGTCAGCATGTCTAAATCTGAGATTAAGCTTTTTCCCTCTAGTCTACTGCCAAATATGGGATTTTTTTTCAGTGTTCCCTGTCTGTGAAAAGAATCAACAAACAAGTAGATATGCAAGCTATAAAATAGGGACACAGTTTTACACTAATTTCGTCACACTTCATTGTCTCAACCATTATCAACTTCTCCACATTTTACCTCCTAAAAGTATCTGATATCACTAAACCTCTTTCCATTGCTGCAGTAAACCCCAAAATCCAAGAATCATCCATCTCATGCCTCAGCTTATTAAATTACCTCCTATCCATACTTTATCTGATACTAGTGACCCAATTTATTTTCCATACTCACACCAGACTCTTCATAACACATACATATTTTCACTACCACCTCAGACACATTATTCACACTCAGAATTGATAATTTACTTCTCTTTGCACATAAAATAACAACTAAAATTATTAGGCTTGATTTCATTGTATCCATACTGAAAAAAAGACTTAGTAATTAACCCTACACAGTCCCTGGTTTTTCTCACTGTATCTGTGCATGATTTTACTAGACATAATATTAACCGTGTTTAATGTAGATTAACACACCTGAAGTTTAGTTCTCTCTCATGTAAAGTGTAAAGCCATATTCCTATATAAAAGAAAACTTTACTTCACAGAGGATTTGAAGTTTTTTTTCTTGTCACTCATGTATTTTCCACACATGAATGCTAGTCTGTGTTCTGATGTGAATCAAGCTAGAAAGAAAAAATTTCACAATAGTTTCTGAGTGACAAGTGCTGATGAGCCAGGAAGTAAGAAACGCATCATTCAATCTAAGACTAAATAATCTGACCACAATTAACCAAAAGGGAAGCTGTGCATCTGGGGAGAAAAGAAACTGGATTTGGGAGTGTCTGTATTTCCTCTGATTCTCATTTTCTCCTTGTCCCCACAGATAAAGCATCCTCAAACTCTCCTCAAAAAAGTCAACTCCAATTTCTATTAAGTTCCAAAAAACACAAAGCTAAGACCTACAAGTAAAATTCTGTTCTAGCCAATCAATCTTCTGGCTGTTCATTGTCTAAGGACAATAAAATCTTATTTCTGCTTCATATTTTGATTACACACTCTGCATGAACAATTTTTGTATTGTTTATCTGTTGTGTGAGATCTTTACAAAAGATCTCAAAGCACTTAGCTGTATTATAACATAGATCTTGTAATAAAGAAGCCTATAGGTCTTCAAAATATTCAGGGAATAACTTTTTTTTCCCCCCTAGGAAAGAGCAAAAGAGGTAGCATAGTCCTGAGAAAAATGAAAACATCAATGCATACACACTTTCTCATCTGAGGTAACTATAAAATCCTTCTGATCTTCATTCATGACCAGTACTGATGATACATTTTCCAAGCTGATAACCACACATATCAAACTGAAGAGAATTGAAGAGTTGCTCTAAGAGCAGCACATCGGGTAGAACATCAGTAGACACTACACCATGCTTAACTGTGTTCCAGGTACCATTATCAGCCATGACATTCATGAATTTTCTAGAGATGAGGATGGAAAAATGAATGCATATGTTATTGGAATCTCCACCATTTTGGTTTTCAAGTCTTTGAAAAATGTCACTAATCTGTGACACTGTGCCAAAGCAATAATGTACAATATTTTTATTAACATATAAATGATTAATTTGACCAACACTGTGATACCTTGCAATTTTAGTGACAAAGACTAAGATTATATTGCAGAGACACAGGAATTTGTAAGTCCTTTAAACATCAGAGGAAATTATAATATAGGGCTGCCTTTATCTCAGCTATTTTTATCAGTCAAATCTACAGAACTGGACTCCGTTAAGAAGCTAAATCACAGAACCCCAAAAAGAAGCATTTATTTACCCCCTGGTGCTCTTGAGTCACAAAGCCTGCCTCTGACACACATGGTGTGGAAACCTGGCATGTGCTTCCCCAAGAAAAGTGGCCAACTTTTCTCTCAAGATACTTTATGGTCTATTTAAGCTTTATGTAAAAGATAAAAAACAGTTCAATCTAGAGTAAAAGGAAACTGAACACTGAAACTGGTAAGCCGCTCAAAGCAAGTCATTCCAGGATGGCTTTTATAGCAAAAATAAGGATGGCAATATTTTCAGTGATTTGGTAATGCAATAGGCGTTCCTTGTGGCAAGTGATTGGTTAAAACTGATTATCCTATATAATTTTCTGAAGGAAACATCAGTTCTGTTTAGGATTTTTAGAGACAATTATAACAAATCATCTAAATTTCATTTATATTAAAATCAAATTTTCACATTTATCACCTATTTTACATCTTCTTGGGGAAATCTCAGGCCTAGTTTCAATTTTATTTTATTTAGTTTTAATAAGTTAATCCTATTTATCATCCCTTCAACCAATAAGGTGTTAACAAATATTTTAGTGAGACTCTCAGTTACTCCTAACACTTCATTATGATTGACCTTGTTGCTGGGATGGAGGATCAAATATTCATTTTTATGAATATTAGTACAACCATCATAGATGCTAGAGGTTAAGTCAATGAGTTTAACTGGTGTCATTTCTAATTTGATAATGCAGGAAGTCTCCTAGATGAAGTTCTTAATCCCATGGGAAACATTGAGGCTGGTTGCAGATATCTCCCCACATATTCCTCCTTGACTGATGGGCTTACTATTAAAACAGAAGTGTGTGTTTGTATCATATTACCTTGTGGTTCTACCATCGCTATCTGCAGTCCAGAGCATTGGGGAAAATAATGTTTTTTTTTTAAATCAAATTGTCATAAATTGCATGACTTGGGTGTGATCTATGAAACTTTTTCTACTTATACAGCTTGGATACAGTTGGCACTTTAGGAGTTGCAGCCATAGTATGAAAATCAGCCATATCATTTTCTTGAAACTCAAAGTCTGATTTATGATTTTAAGCTAAATTTTTATAATAAAATGTACAAATAATGCAGAAAAATCAGCAAGCCGAGACTAATTTTTCTATGAGCTTTATTAGATATAAAAAATTGTTATTTATAGGAACATACCAAATTATAGACTAGGAACCATTAGGAGGAGGAAAATGAACTAGGAAGATTATCTTACATAGAGAGAGAACTGTATAGGTCCTCCTAGCTTAGCTCCTAATACACAAAGGATAAAAAAATTTAGCAAATATTCTTTCACTACAACTTCCTATTTCGAAGTCAGAAGGTAAATTCCTTCATTGTATTTGCGTTTTACAATAGCAAATCAAAATATGGATATCTGACATATGGAAATTGATAATAACTACAGATGTAGCTCTATAATAAGCTCTATAACATTAACACTATCTTAGCCAAGTCACCCCTTTCTTTCAGTAAATGTAAATCCACTTGAAACTTTAATTTTCTTATAGGGTTTCACTCACTTCTAAAATGAACTCTTCCAACTTCCAAAGGGAACTCTTATTTTGTACCTGATTTCCTATTTATTTCAGTAATTATTATAGTTTCACTAATGAAAATGAGTTCCGAGTGCTTGCTTCAGCTGCACATATACTAATTATGAAAATGAGTTTGGGGATGAAATGTCCTCCTCCCACTCACAATTGCTTTCACCCATTATGCAAGCTATCCCTGTCCTAAATGTCATAGCTTCATGATCATAGCTCTACATGGATACACAAGATGTAGATCTTCACTAGAAGTTGAAAAGTTATCTTGTAGAGCTGTCACAGATACAGGTCTTCTCCCAAATCCCAAGTCTTCCTTATGATCCTTTCTCCCACCTCTCAGCCCACCCTCAAATGCAGCACCAGCTCTGCCTCATGTCTGGCCTAAATGGGAACAAGGGCTAGATGAGCTGATTCCTAGTTAGCCAGTATAAGTTCACTCACTAATCACCGAGGATCTGTCACACTGGCTATGGCTTCTGTCTAACAAGCTTCAGATGAAGCTTTCTTGTTTACTTCGATGAGGGCTCTGTTTATGTCATTCCATATCAGTCTTTACATTATGTTCCAGGTCATCTCTCATGAAACAAGCTATCACTGCTGGATGTGGCTATCCTCTCTAAAAAATGACTAACAAAAATCCAAAATTCAGTGGATTGTTGGATTGCCCTTTATCTTTTCAACTTCCCATTCCTTTTTCTTGTGGATTTATAATGTAGCGAAGAGATTACACAAAGATGTAGCATTAGGCAGTGATTTCGTTGAGCAGTCCACAGAGAGTATGTATAGCAAGATCCACCATACCTAAGTGGCAGAAAAGAAATCAATTTTGACCTTCTTGCCTTAAGTGTAGAATAGCATGTGAAGATACTGGGTAGGGACAGCATGTGACCTGTTGGGATCAGAGTAAAGATCACTAAGACCAGTTTCTGTCCTACAAAGGCCCTCTGACTCTCCTAGACTGGCATATTCCCAAGGCAGTGTCTATAGAAACTTGTTATCTGATCTTTCTTGTTTGGAGGAGAGACTGGCTACCTTCCAAGACTCTTCTGCCTCTCTCAGGTCTTTTCAGTGTGGTGCCTTCTCAGTAACTCTGTTTTGCCCCACATATGTCACAATTCACCCACTGATAAGAAGTCACCTCAACCTCTGCAGGAGTAGCTATCTTGGCTTTTCTCAGACACTGAAAGTTTTCCTATTTCTGTCTGTAAAATGTGGAGAAGGAAAAGAAGTCTCAAAACCTGAGCTTCCGGCACCTCCTGTCTACACATACTTCAGTACAAAGTTGATATTGATGAAGCCAGACAAAGAATAAGTAGATTCACCAGTGATTCCTTCCTAACCTGTAAATTGCTGCACCCACAGATGTGTACATCCTGGGCATCAGAACTTGTGAATATGTGAGACTGCCTGAAAAGGGGAGATTAATGTTCTAGAGAGAAAAAAATAATTGCCAGTAAGAAAACATCCTGCATTATGGGAGTATGCTTCATTGTCAGCACTAGAAGCTGACAAGAGAGATAGAGAGGGCAGAAGAGTCATTATCAAGGAAAAGTGGGACAACACAGGATAGACACAGAAAAACAGACCAATGCTGGCCTGCAAGACAGAAGCAGAGGCCCATGCGTCATAGTGTGGGTGGCTCATATTATAAAAGCAGGAAAAAGAAATGAAACATTCTTTCATGAGGCCTACTGGAAGAAATGCAGCCCTGAAAACACACTGACCTAAATCCAGCAAGAACAGTGCAGACTTGTGCCTTCAGAAATGTACTGAATTTGCGATCATAAATAGAATGCAATCACCTAAGCCTAGTGAAATGTATACCAACAAAGTGATAAAATCTATAAAGTCAATTCTTTAAAACTATCATGCTATAAAATATCAACTATAAGCTTTTTCCCACTTTAAGAGATCATGGAAAAAATGTTAAAAGAAGAAACTCAATCTTCATGGTTGTTTTCAAAACATACTCCTCCTTGATTGTAGAACCTCCTGTAATATTTTTCCCTTGGAGTGGCTGTTAAATAACGATTGTTCTAAATGAATACAACAGAGAAAAGCATATAGAATACACTTTACTGAACATCAGTAGTAGTTTTCTTGAAATAATAATGGGATAAGTGTGACAGATAAAGTGTAAATATTAACATTAGAAATTGCATAAAAATAATAAGGCTGCATAGAACAATTTTACAAAAGGAGAGAACTTTGTTATTGAGCTATACTGGAGGGAAATGTAGACGGCAACATTTCTGGAGATGCTGCAATCACAGAAGTGCTTGGATTTGAGCCCAAAAACAGAAAACCAGCATGGGAGCATCAAGAGGAAACAAATTTTAAGGCTCTCAAGCTCAAACAGACTGTGTCTGGTATCAGTCTTTCCCACACTAGGCCTGGGTAACAGGACTTAACAGTTTGTTACTTTTTCAAATAAAAAAGAGAAAAATTGTACGTGTATGTAGAAATCTTTTTGCTTTATTGAACATACCCACAAGGCCATATTGAACAGTCAGTGAGCCAAAGATTATATACTAACACAATGGCCTCAGAGAAAGCATGCATAGTTAAATAAGGAAAATGCATTTGTAATTTAATTATAAATTGATCTTTTTATGTAGGTTTCAAATGTAGAAAGTAATATATTCATTTATGACCTGCTTATCAGGAGCAAGTTACTTAGCAATACTAACAAATGAAAAGGCAGAAGTTTCAAAAGAATGTAGAGCTTTTCTAATATCATTGCAATGAAACACTAAAATTTTAAGCATTTTAATTGCTAAATTTTGATTATTTGTAATGCCTGTAATAAAAATATGCTACTTTTCAATAGTACCCTGAACCTCATAGAAGTATTCCTTTCAAATGGTTTAATAGGCTATGGCTTGTCATATTTGATCTAACATTATTTTAGTTTATATGTTGATTGATTACTTATACATAGCAACTGAAGTGAAGGCTTGAAAAATATCTTGCTCACAAGGGCACGAATATATTTTAAAGAAAAGATTTACACACATTGCTTCTTCTATTAAAATAATATAAATTTAAGAGAAATTTAAAATGTATATATGGAATATAAGCATTTATTTTTGTACAAAGACTTAGCAATTTGCTAATTTAAGCTTGATCTTTGAATACAGATTTAAAACAATAAATAATAGAGATCTTCTCTGAAAGTCACTATCAACTACTTTGGTGGTCATAATAAAGAATTACTAAAATATGCAAATATAGTGTAAATTTCCACTATTTATTTAACAATACATAAATATTCTACCTTACGCAAAATATACAAACTCCACTATATGCAAAACATAGGAGCAGAGACAGGGTCTCACTATGTAGTTCACATTGGCATTGAATCCCTTCTACAGCTGAGGCTTTTGAATTTGTGATGATCGTCCCAAGTGCTGGGCTTATATGGAGTATTTTTAAAAGAGGAAATAGAATCTCAAAAGCTTCTCTGAAAAATATTTATTTCTGTATCATTTTTCTCAATGCAGTTAAAACTTCTTTGTTTCTTAGGCTGTACACAAATGGGTTTAGCAGGGGAATTACAATGGTGTAGAAGAGTGAATATATTTTATCTGTATACTTCTCTGGACCAGAGCCTGGACATACGTACATGACAAAGAGTACCATAGAACAAAGAGACAGACAGCAGGTGGGCACTGTATGTGCCCACCCCCTATATACATAAAATTTGTTTCCTTTCTTTTTTGTTATAATCTCATTATTTTTCCTCTTCACCTTATTTTACTTTGAGTATTTTCTATTTCACAATATATAACATACAATGCTAGGACTCATTTACATCTTTATTTTCTCATACTAGAGAAAAGATGTGATATTTACATATCTGTGACCTATTTATTTCACTTAAGAGGATATCCTCAAGGTATGTCCATTTAAGTATAAATGATTCAAACTTATCACTTTTTTTGGCAGAGTAATACTCCATTGTGTAGAAGAACCACAGCTTTTTTATCCAGTCTCCAGTTGATGGACACTTGGGTTGTTTCCAAGATGGAGCAATCACAAACTGAACTGCTATAAACATGGTGCACATATGTCACTGTGATATGAGTCTTCTAATTCTTGTGTGTATATACCTAGCAAGGCGATGGCCAGGTCAAATGGGACCTCCAATCCTAGCTTTTTGAGGAATCTCCAAACTGATTTCCACAGGGGTTGTACTAGTCTACCGTCCCATCAACATGAATGAGATTTTCAAAGTCAAAGGAAAATGTATGTTACAAAACATAAGACAGAAGAAAAATGACTAATTTCAAATATGTTGATCAAATTTAGAAGCAAAATTATAAATTCAATTTATGTAGAAAACTAAAGAGGAGAAAAGCTGAAACAAATTAGTAGGCATAACTAACATAAAGTGAAAGTAGCCCATGAAGGAAAAAATGCTAAGTAAAAAATGCTTCCATGACTTTAGTAGGCCTACAAAGCACCCTCCTGGACAGAAGAGCTGTTTCATGAGAGACACTTACAGAAAGAGAAGCCTGAAGAGGTTGGGCGTGGAAATGGACACCTCTAATCTGAGTTCCAAATGCCAAGGCAGGAGGATCATAATTTCAAATCCAGCCTGGGCACTAAGTGATTTAGGGAGACCTACATTTAAATTTTAAAAATAAAAATATAGCTAGGTAGCCCAGTGCAAAGGCCCTGGTTTATCTTTTAAGTATCTAAATCTTTGCTTGTGCTCTAAAGCAGGTGATGCCACTTTTAAAATCTCAGGTTGACATATATAACCACAGGGAATATCTACAAGTCTTACCAACAGCTCCCTGGTTTTTATAACAAGACCAGTCAAATGGGCATCATACTGATAAACGTTTTTACTTTTATTATATAACTTGGTCAAAACATTTTCTCTGCAAACCAAAAGCAAACAGTATGAAAAATTGAAGAAACATAGCATCTGTGAAAAATGTAATTCTTCTAACAGTTAAATATGTAGAAAAAGTATAATTAATATGCAGCAAAACACCTAGGCCTTTTCTCCTTAAATAGAGAAGCCATTCTGTGGAATAGCTCTTCATTGGGAATAGAAAAAGAGAAAATTCATCTGGAGTTTTTTGTTTGTTTGTTTGTTTTTGTTTTTCCTGAGAGGCTAAAATGCGCAATGACTGATGGTGTTTGCGTAACCATAATCATTTACATGTGTGCTGCATCAAGTGCCCAAACTCCATCCACCGAGAATGCAAAAATGAAACGCTCTGCTGTTGAACTCTTCCCGTACATTTCCAGGAGTACTGTGTGAAACAGAACCATATGGGGAGAAAAGCGTAGACTTCTTAAGACCCTCTGTTCCCATGATCTTCAATAATTTGAGAATCTTCCTGACTCTAAGGTGTTTCTGAGATCCAGGATGGATTTTAATTTTTAATGACACATAAAATATTGACTTTATAATCTATTGTCTTCAAAAAGGATATATATTAACCAAACAAAATGTTACAAATTTCAGAACTTTTGAGTCTTAGTTCCACTTTTGAATTAATATATGAGTGTGCCCAAACTAGTTTTCAACCTTATTTTAAGATTTTCACCACAGTGTACTGGCTTTCCCAGGGTGCATTTCTTCAGGACTGTTATTCATCATTGCTATTCCAGGCAGAGCAGTCCATGGGTTTAATGTACATACTGTATAATAGGAGTAGGAGGAAGTAAAATGCTTACTTAGTTTTTAAGTTCAGGACTACTTTCTATTCCATTTGGTAGGTAACTCTTGTGAAAAATACTTTTTCATATATTTTGAGACTTCATGAGAAATCCTTGGAAATCCTGAAATAAGCATCACAAAATTATTACAGTGAGATAAAAGAATATATTCTCACCCAATTCCTGTAAGATGTAATAGATGTCATAAGTTTATAATATTCATGAATTCTTAATGGGTGTGAACAAATATAGCAAAGGCAATTGTTCTTCCATGTTTTCTTTCAAATACCATTTGAGAAGAATGATATGGATTTCTTCCTACTCCTGTTTTTGAGCTTAATATGGAAACTCCCTCAATGCCACCAAAGATTCCCTGTAGGAAGTAGCTGATCCACTGGGCATTATACACCGACTAGCAATTCACTCTGACGACCTATTATAACGAGTATGTTCTAGTCTTTCTCTTCTTTTGAAAACCAAATAATGAAAATACACATTAGGTTCAGATTCATCAAATGTATTAGAGCAATTAATTTGCCATCCAAATTTAACTCTGATAAATGAGAAACACTATAGCACAGAAAAATATTTTGATGAGTATGTATATATATAAAACATATAAACATGTATACAAGTTATCTCTGTGACAATAATCAAAAGTTCTCTCAACAAATGGTTACTTTAAACCTAAATTCTGAAAACCATGTTTAACATATGAAATTAATGTTATGTGATTCATTCCAATCAAATGCCTATAAAACATGTTTTTAATAAAAATGTAGGAAAAATCAAAATTATAATTAATCACTGATGAATGATTTTTATTTCCAGATTATAGGTGTGCTTTTACATATTTACATACCTATATTTGTATATACTATATTTATATACCTATTAAAAATAATTTATGGGGGGCTGGGGATTTAGCTCAGTGGTTCCGGCACCTGTCTTGCAAGCACAAGCACCTGGGTTCGATCCCCGGTAACCACATACAATACTGGGTGTGGAGACTCACGCCAGCAGCAACCAGTACCACATACCACAATGCAGGGTGTGGTGGCTCCCGCCTGTAATCCCAGCACTTGGGAGGCAGAGGCAGAGGGATTGCTGTGATGTGAGTTTGAGGCTGAGCTCGGGGTCAGCCTGAACTACAAAACGAGACCTTGTCTCAAAAAAACCTAAAAAAAAAAAAAATTTATGTTACTACTGTACAAATTATTTTTAACAATGATATATCACATATTTTCTTATGTCATCCACTTGGAAATATATTTTTTCTGGATAAATAATTTTTATAAAAAGATGATATCATTAGGCTGGGAATTTAGCTCAGTGGTTCTGGCACCTGCCTTGCAAGAGCAAGGGCCAAGGTTCAATCCCCCTGTAACCACCTAACAATACTGGGCTCATGTCCAGCAGCAATCAGTACCACATACCACAGTGCCAGGCGTGGTGGCTCATGCCTGCAATCCCAGCACTTGGAAGGCAGAGGCAGGAGGATTGCTGTGATGTGAGTTTGAGGCTGAGCTCAGGGCTAGCCTGAACCACAAAGTGAGACATTGTCTCAAAAAAAAAGAAAAAGAAAAAGATATTTTTTAAGTCCTAGAACTGATAATTTTCCAAATGTGCTTATATTATTAAGGATTTTTTTACTAGTCTGCCACAAAATCTATTATAAACAGGTTATAAAATATAAATAACCTACCTGCTATAAGTTATAAAATTTGAAACAAATCATTTTCCAAACTTAACACATGAAAAATAAATTAACTTTTTATATGAATATGCACATATATGCACACATGTACATAATCATATTAATGTTATCTCCAATGGCTCTGGGTTTTCTGTGCTCTGAATTTTATTCTTTTGGAAGAAGTATGGATGAGTGTCCTGCTTTATAGAATATGGCTGAAGAAAGCGTGGAGAATGTAATACTCTAGTCTCTATATCAGACGTAAAATTAGTAGAGATTATTATTGAAATAATAATGGCATAAAAGCCACAGAGAAAAGCTGTCTATTGACAGACAGAAATCATACATCTAAGGCAATTCTGTCTGATTTGCGTAGTTTTTGTAATTTTTTATTTTTCTGCTGGGCTTGACTGGGTACAGGAGACATGAACTTTTACAGGGATTTTGCAACCATGAGCACAGACCTATTTAATTCAGATCCCACCCAGCCAAAGGGACAGCACAACACAGCACGAGAATCGGAATCAGAGGAGCTGAACTCTGAACAAAATGTGCCTAAAGCCAATCCACCTTGTATCAAGCTTCTATGACCAGAAAATTACTATTTCTTCAAATAATCCTTTAAAATGATGGAAATGAGAGAAATTTGGAACATATAAAGAAAGCTCTTTCCTTTATTGTGCATATTCACAATGTATTATGTAATAGGGTCAGGAGGTTAAGGATTTTCCAGCAAAAATGTTGGACAGAAAACATGACTCAGAAATAGTCAGTTTTCATTTAGTTCACTGACAGTTGATTAAACATTCCTGCTACTTTAGATAACTAATGATTCCAAGAAAAAACTGCATTTGTTCAGATATAGAATGCTGAGTGGGATTAGCCAGTAATTTAAAAAGTAGAAATTTTGAAAGAATTCAGAGCTTTTATAATTCTTATACTGAATATTTGAAATTATTTTATATATTCTGATTAACAAGTTTTTGCATCTTTTTTAGTGAATGTCATAGCAATACAAGTTGCTTTTTAATATTACTTTAAGATTACATAGAATTATTCATTTTATATTCCTCAAGATGTTTATTGTAACAATATTACTTTAATATTAATATTACTTATATGATGACAAATTTCTACAAAATAAAAAATCTGAAAAATATGTTGCTCAAGAATTAATTAGGACATAAATACTGTTTAAACAGAGTTCACACATCTTTAATCTCAAGAAGAATATAAACTTCTAAAGATTCTGAAGTACTTCTATCTGGAAATATAAGAGTTCATTCATATTACAACCATTTTGCATGGTACTTTCAGCCTAACTATTGAGCATGAATTGAAATCAATCAGCACTTAGAATCTGTTTTCAAGCGCTCATTAACCATGTTGATGATTATAACAACACTAAAACAACATATCTAGTTGAAGCTATTCAATTCATTCATTTAACAGCATATTTTAGGTTCATAAAATATGTAAAAAGTACAAATACAAGATGATTTATTTCACTAAAGAGTAAAATAGAAAGAACACAGAGAGTTTCTTGAAAAATATTTACTTCTCACTTTTCTCAGAACACCTAAAACTGCTTTGATTCTTAGGCTCTAAACAGAGATGTTTAACAGGGAGATTACAGTGGTGCACAACAAGGAGTACATTTCATCCTGTATTTATCTGGCCAGGTCTAGGGCTCAAATACATGAAGAGAGTGGCACAGAGCAAGGAAACAGTAGGTGGGCCCTGCAAGTGGAGGAGACTTTGCTTCTGTAATTCTCAACATTCTTTTTCATGATGACAGAGAGGATATGGGTATAATAGACCACAAAGCTCATAAAACAAAATTATCTTATAAAGGGACAAAAATAAAAAGTATTCATTTATCAAGTGGTGAGTCAGGACAGGCATTGTGTACAATGTCATGATTTCACAGTATGAAATGATATATCATATTAAACCTGTGAAAGATTGATATAAATGATAACTCTACATGTATCATTAGTGCCAAGATATTACATGTGGCTCATTTATCAATCAAGTGCAAAGACATCAGCACTGGAAAAAACAAAGGTTTACATATACCTACATAGCAGTCACAAGCTGTCACTAACAGAAGGAAATACTCTGTGGTTGCACTAGAAGCAAAAAGATAAAATTGAATGAAACATTCAACCTAAAATATCATGTGATTTTTTGATGAAAGACTGATAAGCATGCTGGGAGTCACAGAGGATAAAGTGCAGGCATCAGTGAAGGCTAAACTACTAAGAAATAAGTACATATATGGAGGTGTGGAGATGGGGGTCCTTCCAGATGAGAGCAATCAGTGCAGTGTCACCCACCATTATGAAGAGGTAGATAACAAGGAACATCAGAAACAGGGACATCTACAGCCCTATAAAATCCATCAGCTCTATGAGGGCCAACTTGGTCACCTATACCTTGTATGTCTCCATCTTATTTACTCATTTCTATTTTTTTCTCTCTATGTTTTTCTGTGTCTGTCTGTCGTCTCTCTTTCTCTGCAATAGTAAGGAAAAAATTAGAAAGTATGAAAAATGTTAGCACAATAGACTTAGAATTATTTGTTTTGGATGTCCTTTCCTACTGATAATATGTACAGAGATATGAAAATGCCATGTTTCTCCTTTTAAAATAGATTTAAAACATTGTTTTATAAATAACTTTAAGAAGTGAGTCATTTTAAAGCCACTCAATTACTGAATAGATTATGGATGAAGTTCTGAACAGTGACTTGGTCCAATAAACTGTCACTTATGCATATCTTAAAACTGGAAATATTAACAGTGAAATGTTACACTGAATTAAGGAAAAACAACATTGTACATTTTATGTATAAATTTTCTGAAAATGAGTCTCTCCTTCAGGTTAAAAGGATTTTTTTTCATTACCAAAACTTTTTTTTTTGTTTGTTTTTGAGATAGGGTCTCACTTTGTAGTTCAGGCTGGCCCTGAGCTCAGCTTCAAATTCACATCCCAGCAATTCTTCTGCCTCTGCCTCCCGAGTGCTGGGATTACAGGCGTGAGACACCACGCCCAGTATTGTTATGTGGTTATGGGGGGGGGTGTAAAACTCAGGCCCTTGTGCTTGCAAGACAGGCACTGGAACCACTGAGCTAAAATCCCGGCCCTCCCAGAACTCGTATTCCTCTACTGAACAAACTTAGATTTTTATGTTACTATTAATGATATACTTATTCTTTCTTCTTAGTCATTAATAGGATAAGTAATAGGACATTAAGTTTAATTTTCATTTCCACTGTTTTCTGTCCATTCTCTTTGTTACTCAATTATATGTGTGTAAAGATCAGCCCAAAGTTCCAATCAACTTGATTATAGATTTCCAAACTTTTTGTATTTTAATACAAAAGTTCTCAGAATATATAATGTGTTTAAATTTCTAAATTACTATAAATGACACATTGCCATTAATCCCTCTTTTCAAACATACTCAGCCCATTCAAATTCCCACTTAATGAATCAGTCCTCCTTCACAAATATCTTTAAAAGAGATGATAATATAATGTGAATGCTGCTGCCCAGTGCCAGCCAACAAAAATACAGGCTCGTAAGACATCAGGGTGTGTCCTCATCAATCTTATTCAGTAGATTTCACAAAATATAACTTCTGGCTCTCCGGAAAGTCAAAATAACCATGAAAGGCAAACATTTTGAATCATTCCGGACATCAAAGCACCCGAGTCAGTGTCACCAGAGACAGTGTCTATAGAAGACTTCCAGAACTGTTTAGGATGTGGCAAGAACAGTGTGGTAAGTTCAAAGCGAAGAGAAGAATTTGGAGGGGGGTTAAGTGCGATGCCTCTTTTAGAGTAAATTTTTTAATTTGAACATTTGCAGTATACTGTGATCATAACCTGTGTTCATTTTAATACCTTTCATGTGTGAACACATTTAATTTGTTTGGCAAAAAAATACTTAGTTAGTGGATCTTAAGTTAGATTGCAGTCATTCTTAGTAACACACACTTATACCTCTGATGTTAGGCTTATAATGCTAGAATAAGTCCTACTTTAAGAAAAAAAGAAAAAACCACATCAGCCAGTTTATTTGTAGAATCAGGATACTTCCATTATGACCTGTCAGTGTAGGCAATTATCATCCATTTATTAAGAATGTCTTTTACTATTCAGAGGCAAATGAGGCTTAATCAATTGTAAGAATTTTTCTTTCCTAAACTTTTCAAGGTTACAAGTAGAATAGAAGAAAGATTGGCTACTGTTCTGAATATCTGACTTTAATTCAAATTCTAGAAATTATACATTTATTTTAGATATTCAAATGAGCAGAAATGAAATAAACAATAAACTATGCATAAAAAATAGATAGGCAAAGTGAGACAAATCCTAAGCTAAAAATGTACATCTGACATTTAAGGCTTGGAAAGTGAGAAAGACAAATCCCAAAGAATCACAGAGGAGGAAATATCCTAGTGAATGCTCCCGTAACACATTTCTTTAATGATGTTTTGTGTGATTCTAGACATAAGACAAATTTATGAACTTAATCGCTTCTTTTGTCATCTAAAATAGAATTTGCCTAAGTAAAATACAGAAAGCTTAGATATATCACCATTCAGGGAATGTTTACAAGACTTGAATTCACAACTCTCAGACTCTTCCTACAAGACCTGAATTCACAACTCTCAGATTCTTCCTATAAGACCACTCAAACGTGTGACATACCAACACATATTAATAGTTGTATAGCTTAGCCACCAGTTCTGTTTCAAGATAGGTGAACCTTTCATTTCTTTTCTGAATCAAAAAAATTACATATGGAAAATTTAAGAAAGAGTTGGTAAAAATTCAGTCTTGAGAAAAATAATCTTAAAACTGTAAAAGTATATAAAGTGAGGGATTTTTCTTTTACACAAAAAGACATTTCCTTAGAGAGTTTATTTTGTACCAGAAGTTCTTCAACTTCGTTCAAACAGAAATAGAGGGAAATCATTTGAGATTTTTATTAGACCTTGAAATACACTAATAGAGAAGCTAGTGATGCTTGCAGTAATCACAGTCAGAGTACTACTGTCAGATCTTCTATAGTGCAAGATCCCCCTTATGGTACATCTGCCAGGAATATGTGCAATTTGATGAACCTGCATTCCACACATGTGGTGGACTCTTCCTATCTGAATATTTTCAGGAATATTAACTGGAACAAGAACCAGATAAGGAGGAAAGCAAAGGCTTCTCTAAGAAGCCCCACCTCCCCATGATCCTCAGTTATTAGAAAATCTTCCTTACCTTGAGGATATCCTCATAAGTGAAATAAATAGGTCACAGATAGATACATATCGCATCTTTTCTCTGGTTTGAGAAAATGAAGATGTAAATGAGTCCTAGCATTGTATGTTATATATTGTGAAATAGAAAATGCTCAATGTAAAATAAGATGAAAGGGGACAATGTTGAGATTGTAACAAAAAAGTAAGGAAACAAA